>JAGFPH010020414.1:0-14257 GCA_018207615.1 Philaenus spumarius | reverse complement strand
AAGTTGTTTTAAAATAGTTTACTTGGTTTGTAAACCTCTTAAATGGATTTTGTGCTTCCTCATTTTGTAAGTCGTGTTAAAATAGTTTACTTGGTATAATACCTCTGAAATGGACATCTTGCTTCCTCATTTTGTAAGTTGTGTTATTTTTATCTTGTCACATTTAAAATTGAAATAAAAAATTTAAAATAACACAGACAAGATTGTCTGTATTCATGACAGTTTTCATTTCTGTCGGCAGTCTCGCGAATGCTTTCTTTTTTAATTTAAAACTTTACAAGATTGAAATACTGTTGTTTCTTTGCAATGATTTGCAGAGGTTTGAATTTAAGATGCAGGAGATAAATTTTTGTGTGAAAATAATTCCATCACGCAACTGAACCGCTGACGTGCTGAGTTGAGCGGATTTCCAAAATTAAATTTATACGTTTTAGAGTTTCAACCAACGTTTCAGGAAATCGGTCGTTTCACGAAGGCGTTTCTTCGCTTCGTTCACAGCGGCCTGAGATCGGAATCTGCCTCCACGTGGATTTGAACCAGGCAGTTTTATGGAATTTCACGTTTAGATCGAGTTCGGAGAAACCAAACAGATTATAAGGTCGTAATAAATATAAAATGTGCGGAATCATATATTATATTTACTATTTTTAGATCAAACTCCCAAAAGAATCATTTTAGTATGAATAATCTCAAAACATTATTACTTTCGGTCAATAACGTGCTTCAAGTTGATTGATTTTCCTTTGGCTGACGAACTCGTCCGAGCGATTCAGACAACCGACGTGTGCAAAAACGTTATACCAAATCGGACGTAAATGCGGCTGTTAGAGTGCGAACACATATACAGTTTTTAATGACATCCCAAAAAGTGTTCTTGGGACCATGATCGGTGCTCATTGACCACTTCTGACCTTAATTCTAACCTTAAGAATCACTGCAATAGTCATGGGCACTCTAAGTCACTTGGGCTAGTTCGTCAGCCAAAAAAATCCAACAACCAGAAGCAGGGTTTTGTCAGGAAGTAACCATTTTTAAAAGAATAAAACATGTATTTTGTACAAATAAATATAGGTTGTTGATTGTTCTACTCATTTGGGGGTTGTTTACACGGCCTTATAGCCAGACTGGTTTCCCCAAAATGGACCAAAACGTAAAATAATTCGACCACGCAGCTGGACCGCTGACGTGAGTTGAGCAAATTTCCAAAATTAAATTTATAGGCCTATGTTTTAGGGCTTCAACAAACAATTTGGGAAATAAGTCTACTCACGACGGTGCTGAATGGCTGCAAAATGCTTCGCACGCCAATCCGCATATTGGGAGTGTCTTCAATATTCAAAGCATTGCGTGCTTCGCACGCCAACCCCCGTATTGTGAGTATCTTCAATACACAATGAATTGCGTGCTTCGCACGCCAACCCCACGGTAAAATCCACCACATGGCATTGAACCGGTACTTTTATGGTATTTTACGTTTTGATCGATTTTGGGGGAACCAAGCGAGCTATAAGGTTGCGTAAAAAAACAAAATGTGCAGAATAACATCCTACATTTACATTTTCAGAAAAACTCTAAACAAATCTCATTCTCCTAGTCACAATCTCAAAAAATAGTTACTTCCGGTCAAAAAACGTACTTCCGGTTCTTGGATTTTTTTGGCTAACGAACTCGTCCGAGCCACACAGACTACCAACACGTTTACCAAATTTGGATCAAATCGGACTTAAAATGCGGCCGCTAGAGTGCGAACACATATATACATATATATATGAATTTTTTTTACACACCAAAACGTGTTCTGGGGACCATGATCGGTGCTCATTTGCTACTCCCGACCTTGGGTCTCACCATAAGGGCCACTGCATAGCTCATTTTTCCTATGGAAATTAAAAGTAGCCGATTCAAATCCACGTGGGGGATTTTACCCTGGGGGCAACTTCTGATCCGACGCCCCGCGGAACGAAACGACGCGTAATACGGGCTCTGGATGTTTCTTCTAATTTATTTCGTACACATAGGCAGCTATTCAACGCATTTGTGAATAGACAAATTTCCCAAATAGTTTGTTGAAACCGTAAAAGGTATAAAATTAATTTTGTCAATTCCCTCAACTAACGTCAGCTGATCAGCTGCGTGTTCGAATTATTATTTCTATAAAGACAGTTTAAAGCGTGTTTGTAATTACAAAAATAAATGTATAACATATGTTCGTATTCGTGTTTCTTAAGTCAAGCAGTCTATGTCTTCATCAAAGCCAATCGAATTCGTCTTGCGTAAGCCGTTTAAAAGTAATAAAACAGTTTTGGCAGTTATTCACAAAACAATCGCCGCATAAAACGACGGA
This sequence comes from Philaenus spumarius, assembly GCA_018207615.1. NCBI lineage: Eukaryota > Metazoa > Arthropoda > Insecta > Hemiptera > Aphrophoridae > Philaenus > Philaenus spumarius. Next base: position 11,913 of record JAGFPH010020414.1, on the reverse strand, counting down.
GACAATAAAACGTTTATTTCGTCAAGTTTTTGACTGGTTTTTCTACCCGCTTTGAAACGCGTTTGTCAGTTTTTATTTCCACTCTCTTATGCTATCTTCACTTTCACTTCCGGACTCCACCGACTGTATAAATATTTACCCGTGCAACTTTCTAAAAGGACGGGTATCGTAGATTAATGTATTTTTAAGTGGAAGATTTCGGAAGAAAAAAATGTAACGAAAAAATGTATGAAAATGAAGACACAACATAATGAACACCACAAAATCCGTTTAAAGTAGGCTCAATTATGTTACAAAGTAAATTAGTTACTACAGTTTTAAGTAGTTCGGATAAAATGATAAATTTGCAATTTTGTACAATACATTTCCCCGCACGGGGTGGTGCAGACTAGCTGCACCTGAGAGGTTGACGTCTTTCGCGGTCCCGAGTCAAACTTACATATTACTACTTGCAACACCTAATCTAAATATGTTTTTACTAGCCGAATTTTTGAAGAAAATAAGATCTATTACACTCGACCCAATTTGAAAATTACTTTATATATATATATCTGTTTTATTCCCGGATTGATAAGTGGTAGTAAATATGCTTCAAAATTGCTGATTTTTTGGTGAAAGGGTCCTAGTAGGATTCTTCAGATACACTTTTTTTTTGTTTTTGGATCGGATTCAAAATGGCGGAGTTATACCGATTCATCGTTTTTGGGTAGGGATTTAACGGTATATAAGTATATGGGTTTTTCCCACCTTGATAAAATGGTAGTAAATATGCTTCAAAATAGCTGAAGTTTTAGTGGAAGGGTCCTTGTAGGATGTCCCAGACACTGATATATTCATTTTTCGATTTTACACAAAATGGCGGGTCGTTTGATTCAAACCAAAAAGGCAAAGTTAGAGCAAGGAAAATGCATTATTTATCCCACTCATAAGCCCTTGTGCAGATTTTGAGCTATATCGTTCGAAAGGTAATTAAATTTACTACAATCCTGTGTAAAGGTATTTCAGGTACAGTCCCCGGAACAAGAAACAAAATTTATAAAAAAGCTCCCGATAAATGATTTTTTTAATTATCAGTGTAAGGTTTTTGCTCAACTTCTCCCACTCATAAGCCCTTGTCCAATTTTGAGCTATATCAGTTTACTACAATTTATGTGCAAAGGTAATTCAGGTACAGTACCCGGAACAATGAACAAAATTGATAAGAATCTCAGAATAAATGATTTTTTCACTATCCGTGTAAGGTTTTTGCACAATTTCCCCCACTCATAAGCCCGTGTGCAGTTTTTGAGCTATATCGTTCGAAAGGTAATTAAATTTAATACAATCTTGTTACAAAGGTAATTCAGGCACAGTCCCTGGAACAAAGAACAAAATTGATAGGAAGCTCCTGATAAATGATTTTTTCATTATCCGTGTAAAGTTTTTGCTCAATTTCTCCCACTCATAAGCCCGTGTGCAATTTTTGAGCTACATCGTTCGAAAGGTAATTAAATTTACTACAATCCTGTGCAAAGGTAATTCAGGTACAGTCGCCGGAACAAAGAACAAAACTGATAGAAATCTCCTGATAAATGTTTTTTTGTATTATCAATGTAAGGTAATTACGCAATTTCTCCCACTCATAAACCCAAGTGCAATTTGTGAGCTATATCATTCGAAAGACAATTACATTTGCTATAATCCTGTGCAAAGATATATTTGGAACAATTTCCGCAACAAGGAACAAAATGCATAGGTATCTCTCATTATATAATACGAGTTATTCCCTGATAAGAAAATTCGGCTATAGTAATGCGGCAGTGCTGCTTACGGGTTTTTTTTTCATTCGTTTTATTTCAATGAAAAAAAAACAAACAAACAAAAACAAGATTTAGACAGTAAAAGAAAAATATAGCAACAAAATAAACAAAACAACTTTAAATGTACAGTTATAATACAGTATTTAATTAAAAAAACATATTAAACGAAAAAGAAAACAATATTATTTATAAAACAAATAATACTTAAGATACACAAAACAAAAGTAAACAACGGAATGAACTAATGCAGCCTAAATTGGTATGCCCGTTTTTAGGCATCAAAATTTAGGTAAAAGGTGAAAAAAGAGATCAAGGTGTCATCGGGAGTAGTTATATTTTTAATAAATTAAAATTAAATTACAAATTAATTACAAATATAATAAATTAACAGAAAACCCCCGCGTGATCCGTATGCCAACCTCGTTGGAACCTTTTATACACATAATCGTGTTATGTTTTGTTTATAATACAAGTGTAGGATTAATAATAACCAAAGCTAAGTGGTAATTGATCTTAAATGTTCAAATCAAATTATTTCGTATATTTTGTAATAAAGGTTAAAAGAACCAACAAGGCTCAGGTCTACACTTTAATAAAAACCTAACCTAAACGTTAGAAGTACAAATAATTGCTACAAAGTTAGAAATCAGCTATTAATGAAAATATTAAAGCCAACAGCTGTTTTATCTGTTATTTTATTCAATTTGTTGATGTGGTGGTAAATATAAATACGTGTGTTGGTTCATCAGTCTAGGCCTAACCTAAGAATTTTTCCGACTAAATTTAAAAATATTGAAATAATAATAGGCCTATTTTTATCAAAATGAATTTTATAGCCTCAGGCATAGTGTAGCTCTTTACTACTAAAACTATTTTTTTCTATCGGTTCAGTATATCCAGAGATTCCCCCACATACAAACAAATTTTACCCCTTTATAATATTAGTATAAAGTATAGAAAACAAGAGAAATAGTTTGTTTTGTGATAATTAGGGATTTGCATTTATAAAGTAAACATGATGGTACTAGTTAAATTTACACATGCGTAACACACAAACATTCATATGCACTCTCTCTGTAATGCCCATAGCTACAAGCTTAACACATTAAAAAGAAACACAGCACCATACAAAACTAATAAAAGAAAAAAACTTCCATACCATTGCAATCCATCTCTGACAACCACTTCAATTCATATAAAAAAGACTTATAATAATACAACAGACTTTCGACACAATCCATGCGCATAAGACAGATTTTTAAAAGAATTACAAATTTATTTTGGTGTGTTCAGTCTTTAATATTTTCTGGAAGTTGATTTTGTATTCTATTTGCGATTACAGAGTAAAATGTTGAATAGATTGTCAATTTTGCTCTGGGTTCGAAAGCTTTATTGCTATCATAAGTATACATACAATAACAAATTTCTTACAAATTCATTTTCATTTAGAACTGATAGTCTAGTAGAATATTGAAAATGTAATTAAAACTACTACTGTACCATTATTTTGTGTTATAACAAATATGTAGTGGTGTTTTGGCTTTTGTATTTTTTTATGTTTTAATGATGGATTTGAATTCGTTGGTGTTTTATTTTGATCCAAAACGTTTTCAGTTATTAATTAGTTTAAAATTTACGATGCTTTCTACGTTTTTCTTTGTTTAATAATTTTAGATTTGTAATGGTTTTTTCCTGTTATTAATTATGTTCAGTCATAGATGTTATTCATTTTGTTATTATTTTGTTTGTGTTTAGTTTTTAGAGTTTAGGAACAACACATTTTTGTTTGGTGACACTGTTTAATATTAAATTACTATGAATTTAGTTTTCTATATTCCGTATACCTCAGGTTTACCGGTTAAATGCCGGATGCGACTCGGAAACAATCGTGACTGTAGCGACCCTGCTACTAGCTTACAGTGCCCATGTGACCCATTGTTCGAGAGAAGAATTTTTACGGTGCGTAGTTTTAACTTAATTTACCCCTAGTTTGTAAACCCTATGCACGTTTAAGAAACATGTACAGTCAGCCAGAGCCCCATATTAGAGTAGAGATCTGTCTATTAGCATATCTCTAGTTTCCAGCAGCTACCACGGGGAGGTTTGGGGTTGGACTTAAGTAACCATATTTTTTAAAATGTTGTTTATTTATTACTTAAAAAAGATTCAGCTTTATGGCTTCGTCATTACTTAAAATAGCTATATAAAGAATCGGTTGTAACCTAGATGTGTTGGGTCGCTAGTGGCACTATGATGAATTGGGTGGGTCGCTTGCTCCACGGGTCGAATCCGGCACGGCACCGGATTACCGTTGGAGTCGGGAATACTTGAGGCCTCCCTTAAATCATCTCGCTGCCTTCGTCAGGGATGCAGCTCTCTATTTTTTAGCAAACCATAATTTGACGCTTTTAAATACATATTTTTAATCTACTTAAAAGGTTATGAAAAATGATCAAAAACTAGACCACCGTATGACAACATGTAATAATTTAATGACAAAATATAATGTGATTTCACATTAACCTTAAATTTAAACCCAACATAGTCGAGTTTAGTATTTCTTTCATGTTTTTTTTAGTAGATTCCAATATATATTTAAGGGGGCACTCCACCTTAATATTAATAAAAATGACAAAAATTACAATTTTCTTTTTCACCTAGTTTTGTTCTCTGTGATTTTCTGAACAATTTGATATATAATAAGTATAGATAATATGCTTGTAATTAGTTTATTTTATCTAAAAACGAAACGCGTACATGTATATTCTCCAAATAGCTGAGTCTTTTTCTAGGGCGTTTTCCGAAAGTGTTGTTTCTCACGTTTTTATTTACTGTGGCAGACATAACTCAAGTTGTATTTGAGATTGTGCCTCATAATTTTTTTTTTTCAAGAGGACATTTCATTGTACAACCTGTAGAGGTTTTAGGGTGAAGCTCTAGAGTAGCCGGTTGCTTTTTTACTAGAGTTGACCTTTAAGGCCTTAAGGGTCAAGGGTGTCTTCAGTTAGTCCCGGTCCCATCGGCCAACCTGAGGTATACAGACTATAGTATACCTAAAGCCGAAGGTGGTCTGCGTTTACCCAAACGTGCCTAATGTTCGACACTCTCTGGGTTCAAGTTTAGGTCACGCTCAGTTTGCTGTTTTCATGCATTAACACATTCATTACACCTAATACAACTGCTGAAGCTAATTTTACGACGTATCTCTTGTAAACAGAACTTGCATCTTGGAATATATGTGCTAAAATATAAATAAAACCATAAAAGAAACGCTCATAAATATCTTTACTCCTTTATACATTTTTAATGTGGTTTAAAAGTATTTGTAGGCATATTTTAACTGAAAAGTGGCTATAGAAAATTTTAAAATACATTTTGAAATAAGTCTCACCTGATTTATCAATAAATAAACAGAATCATTTGTTATATATTAACAAATATTTTATCAATCTATCAGTACAATTTCATAAAGAATTAAATTGAGATTAGGAATTGTTTAAAATGTATGTATTTTACAATCCCTTTTGTTTACGTCAATGTTAAAAGAAACAAATAGACCTACAAACATAACACTATATTTTAAACTATCACTAACTATCTTGGACCTTTGATCTAAATTATTTATATTTTTTCATATAAGTTTAAATTTCTATTAAGGGTCTTCTATACCTTGCGAAAAACAGCAAAAATATGCACTTCGCAGTAACGTATTTCGGACACCGTTTTTCAACCTAAAAAGTTAGAACCTTTAAATTGTTCTTAAAGGCTTTGTGCTTTTGTCTTATATCTCATAATTGAAAGAAATCGATGGAAACTCATTTTAATCAACAGTTTAACTGAGTAAAAATCTATTACTTTTAACGTATTTTTTTATTGTTTTAAGCAATAATTTCCATATTTTAAGCTAACACGTAAAAAATATGAAGCCTTCTTTATAACCCAGATTTTTAATTTATAAATAGAATCCGAAACACGTTATTACGAATGCATGTTTCAACGATTTTGCGGCTTTAGTCAGACCTTTCGTATTGAAATCATACGGCACACTCGGGAGTTTTCTTCAAGGTAAAGAAGAGCCTTAATTTGTAAATATACGTACGATGAATAATTCAGTGAATTTTAAAATGAATAACAATACAGTTATGTCTAGATGAAAAATATTTAGGATTAAAATCATTGATTTATGTTGGCATATGATTAAAATGTATTATATTTTGTATTATTTCCCTAAATGTATTTCATGTCTTTGAGTGAAATATTACATTATAGGCTCTTTACATGTTTACCATGTTGGAAATCTCTAAGGACTTATACAGTAGAATCTCGATAGTTCAAAAACCTCTATAATTTGGAATTTTTGTCACTTCCCTTCAGAAAACCTTTAATATTCGAAAATAAACATTCCGTTAATTCGAAGTATTTTAAACATCATATAGCCTGTAAAATCCGAATTTGGTTTAACACGTGCCTCTACATTTCAAATTTCAATGCTAAAATTCGAATTTTATCCCAAATTAGCATCTGAAATTCGAAGTTAATACAAAAACAAGCTGTTGAAACTCGAACTAGTGCGGAGATACGGGAAAAGTCTGCCAATTCCAGGGCTCTATAACAAGGGCTAAACCGTTTCTTTGATCTCGGCACTGTGCCGCCAGTTTCACTCTGACGTCACTGTGCTGATAACTGCAAAGACTAGAGCAGCGGACTCCTTGTGCGCGCTGTCGTTTACTCGCTGTTGTAACTCGACGGAAAAGCTTCTGTAAAATAAAACTTGCATATTCTTAATCTACATAAAGTACGGATTCTAACAGTATAAAAAACTTTTATTTTAACAGGTATTTCGAATTTTACTAATTGAAAATATTTGAGAATTATCACAGACTGTCATGGAAAAGTTACTAAGCGAGGAAATTTTTCATTTTTGGGTTACAAACAAACTTCCAGCGTTAAAGTTGTAGCCAATGAGTTGACCTAAATTTTAAATTCACCGATTTGTGATAAAATGATTACATCGTTAAGAAATCGTTTTTAAATGAGCGCGAAGCGGTGACTCGTCGCCACTCCCGGTGTACTGTTGTTTGATCCTGGAATATTTACTTCCTTATCAATTACGTTTATGTACATATAGTTATTTTAAGGTAATATAGTAAATCACTTGTCCCCAGGTAATTAAGTCAGCTAGAAAAAAGTAAGTTTCAATTCATTGGCTAACACTTTCCGCTTTCCGATATGGACAAAATTTGGTACGAAAGTTGGTTTTGTATGCCGCTCAGACGAGTTCGTTAGCCGAAAGAATACAACAACCGGAAGCACGTGTTTTTACCGAAAGTAAACATTTTTTAAGATTGTTTTTATACTAGAATGATATTTTTTGGGGTTTTATCTACAAAATAAATATAGGATATTATTCTGCATTGTTTGAAGTGATAACTTCTCTTGACCCACTGGGCATTTTTTCTTGAGTGTGTTTCTGAAATCTCGCGTCACGCAAACGTTTTGTGAAGACACAAGTCAGAGCGTGGAAAGGGAATATTTAATACATTTACATTTATTACCATAGCAATCAAATTAACACATAAGAATTAGTTAATATAATATAACAGCTGATTTCGCCCATCATCTGTAATTCTTAAACAAAACTCAGCGTAGATGTTAAGGTTATGTTTACACAACTTCAATCATTAAAATGTCTTGTAAAGTTGATTTTCATAAATATTAGTTATACAACTAATGTAGACTTCTATAACTATACGTTATAAGATTTGCTTTGAGGTCATAAACTGTAGGCAAATAAAAACAACCTTTTATCATCAATATATTCGTTTATACAAATTTAAAGAAGAGATACCTTTTATTCCGAAACATTCGTACATCTTCGTATAAAATATTTGATTATTAATTTCTTTACTATAATATTAACAACTTCTAAATCATTTGATCTATCAATATGAAATAAAAAGTAACTAAAAGATAATATTTTTACCTTTCTTTATATATGTATACTAGCTGGCCCGACCCGGCTTTGCACGGATAGACAAATCAAAGTTAAATGTATATTAACAAAAAATATATTATATCAATAAATATATCATTACACTATGTATTTCTTATGTGCATTTTTAGTAACTTTGACCCCCCCACAAACCTCTCCTAAAATTTCGTTAAAAAAAACTCTTAGCGAGCACCTAGGGCCCTAGAGGAAGCTACATAGTAAATTTCATTCCAATCCGTTCGGTGTTTCTTTTTAGTAACTTTGACCCCCAAACCCCCCTAAAATTTCATTTTTTTTTTAAATCCTTTCTTAGCGAGTACCTAGGGCTCTAGAGGAAGCTACATACCAAATTTCATTCCAGTCCGTTCGATGGTTTTAGAGAAATCGTGATTTTGTAACTTTGACCCCCCCCCCTAAACCTCCCTAAAATTTCGAATTTTCGGAAACCCTTTATTAGTGCGCGTCTAGAGCCTATAAAGAGTATTAGTGCCAAATTTCATGTTTGTAGGCCTCGTGGTTTTGGAGAAACTGTGATGAGTCAATGAGTCAATGGTATTTGGCTTTTATAAGTATAGATAATAACGGATATAAATAAACAACTTTAACAAATAGGCCTACGGTTTTTAATCCTTCTAATTGTACACATTTACCGAGTTAAAAATCCCCGTAGTCACAGAAATTATCACTTACAAACGTGTGGTCTTAAGCACACCCAATTTCATTTTTTTGCACTACCTTATAGATTATCTGGTTCCCCAAAATCGATCAAAACATAAAATACCATAAAAGTACCCGGTTCAAATCCGCTGCGGGCCATAGTCCAATGCCGCAAGGAGCAAGGAATAAATTCAAACTCGCTAAGCGAGTTCTCCAACTGCGAGCGGAACGAAGTAGCGCGTGATCCGGGGCTGGAGGTTGGGGTGCAAACAAATTCTACTAATATATTTCATACACGTAGGCGTCTATCCAGCGCCTCCGTAAGAAATCCAATTTCCCAAACAGTTGGTTGAATCCCTAAAATATATAAACTTAATTTTGGAAATTCGCTCAACTCTCGTCAGCGGTTCTGCTGAATGATAAAACAATTTGTTTTTGTTTTGCCGTGTTTTAAAAGATGATTCAGCAAGTCCAGGAGAAAGTAGCACTTCAGACAATGAAATCATCACTGTATGTTTCTAGGAAATTGTGGGTTTCCTTTAAAATACTCGGAAGAAATATATATAATAATAGTTTACTGGTCTATGTACAGTACAGTATATATTTACTAGTTTAGTATATAATTTATTGAAGTCTATTGTCCGAGAGAAACTTTCTTCTAACCTCACCGCCAACCTTATTGTCGCCTCAAAGTGACAAATACAATTACCGCGAAACAGTCTCTGGCTCATCAAGCCCTATTGTCTCGCTTGTGTGTGAAAGTTGTCAATCTCTCTGCACGATTTACAACTCTCATTTTACCTCTGTAACTCGCACATTATCACCATTATAAATACATATTACATTACATTATCTTTAACTTAAATGCACGATAATTATTTACATTAGACATTAACATTCATCGGTTAGAATAGAAGGAAACAATATTTTAATATGCATTAGATTAGCACACTCTAAAGTAAAGACCACGAAAGAATACCGTCGAGGGACGGGCTTGTGTACACCGAGACCTTGGAAACGCCAATCGCCATTGAGCGACGTTCTTCCCACGCTTCTAACTGAACGCGGCCGACTCACGCATTTATAATTCTTTAAACTGAGCGCTCAAAGGCAATGCCACAACTGCCATCCAGTAGTTACTTGTATTGAAAAGTAGAGAAGAACACGGAATGTTAAAAAAAAGTACATTCGTACGTGCTCTACTTCCTGAGATAACAATAGTTAAAATATTGAAAGCTTCCGTGTTCGTTGGATACTGTTCTGTAGTTAATAGTATTTATGTTACATTATATTTTGCTAAAGAATTCAAAGAAACCCTATATGTTTTATTTTATTTCCGTACTTATCCAATTTACATGTCATATTAACAAACAAATGACAGATGCACCGAAATGCAATATTAGCTGTTATAAATATTCAAGCAAACTTAAGTTGATATAAGTGGAAACTTAAGCTAACAGAACAGTAATAGATGACTATGTTTAACAACAAAAAATCAACAACCAAATATAACAATTAATGAAAACAGAGTTAAACTATATAAATACTTATGGTAACAATGAATCGTACGCCTAACGAATATTACAATATGCCACTGTTAGACAGATTATAACCATTATAATTTATTTTGTAATTATTATTGTACTTAATTGAACGTTTCTCATTTATAAGATTAAAGTTTAGCTAAATAATTGGAAAAATTTCACATATATATTTCAAAGAATTTTTAGAACATTAGTTACATTAGTACAAACTTAAGTCAACCTTTAGTATGTTAGTTTTCAAAGAAGATTAATTTGAAAATTTGCTCCCAAAGCCGCATCAAGTACCATACGTAAGTAGTCACCATTTAAATCTTTTTGTTTGATTTGTTTGTGGTGACTATATTCTGTTAAATATTTCTGGTACTAATATGTGTAAGTTATGAAATTTTAATAAAATTAGTTGAGTAGTTTATTAAAAGTAAGTGGATTATTGTTTAATTTTAAGGGTAGTTATTCCACTTCATCCCTTTGACTTAATCAATCAAATTGCAAATAGTTTTGTATATCTCGTAAAAATAATATTACATATTACTAATTTTAGCTTTATAGTTTGTATCGAGTTATTGTACAGGGGTAGCAACCCTATTTCAACCCCTTCCAGTTGTGAATCTAAACCATCCAGGGACCCACTCAAACACACACACAACATTTCATCAAAATTGGTCCAGCCGTTTATGAGGAGTTCAGTGACGTATACAAGTACAGAAGAATTATAATATATAAAGATGGTTGTACGAGAAATGAATCAAGGAACTGGATGGTTTACAAATAGTAATTTTGTAATCAATACTCTTGTGAAGATATCAGGTTCTCAAAGTCAGGATGCTACTAAACAAATACGATAGTAGGGCACGTATAGCCTCGAGCGGTAAATACCAGGGTCCCTAGGAGTATTCCACTAGCACAGATCACCAGTGCTATACAGGGCTATAGAATACAAGGGCTGGTCCACTTCTTTGATGTTGACGCTTGCCGACTGTTCCAACCTTCCTCTTGCCCCCCCCTCCTATGTGACGTCACTCGGTACCATGACACGCCTTGTAAGCACGGTTCGCCTTAGCTCTCACGTGTTATTTATATAACGTTGCAGATGATAATTCTTAAAAAAATTATGCAATACACGCAACCATCTAAATTATATGTTTACCAAATTTGGTTAATATTGAGTAATTATTTTGTTCAGTGCAAGTGTTTAAAGAAGGTATATAATTCGGCGAGATTTTCGCCTTTTTCGCCTTTAAGGCTTATTTTATCGAAGAGGCATTCCAAGAATTTCTTTAAAAACATATAGAAAACACACACAATCACCTAAGTTGTTTAGCGAATTTGGTTAATATTGAGCAATTATTTTTTCCAGTACACGTGTTTAAAGGAAGTATTTAATTCCGCGAGATTTTCGCATTTTGGTGCACATTCAAGGCTAATTTTCTGGAAGAGGCATTCCATGAATTTCTTTAAAAAGTTATACAATACCTAAATTATATGTTTAGCAAGTTTGGTGAATATTGAGCAATTATTTTCCTCAGTACACGTTTTTAAACAAGGTATATAATTTCGCGAGATTTTCACCTTTTGACGCATATTCAATGCAAATTTTCTCGAAGAAGCATTCCATGAATTTCTTTAAAAAATTATACAATATACACAATTACCTAAATTATATGTTTAGCAAGGTATTTATTTATTTAATGTTACGTTGCAGACGAGATTACTTTATGAAATGTTACCAAGATTATCAAGTAGGCTAATATTGTCTGCAGCGTTACTTGAATATTCCAAGAAACACCTTTACTAACAAAATACATAAAAAAAAAAATATACACAGAATGATGAGATATAAATAAATAAATGTATAATATATAAATAATAATAATATTTAAACTTAGAGTACCGGTAATTATTGATACCTCAAAATTTAAAA
>JAGFPH010020413.1:0-14259 GCA_018207615.1 Philaenus spumarius | reverse complement strand
GAACGGGAAAATATTTAACAAAAATAAATTATCCAAATAAATATGTAACGTTGTTTCCATTTCTAATTGAATTATCGCTTAACATCATTCCTTTTTAAATTAATCTACCGTTTAATAATTGAATTGTTTACTTCTAAGAAGTTGCATAGGTTTACTAAATATTTATCAATAATTCCATCAAGCTTCCCCTTTAAACTTTCCAACCCATTTCCTAATAGCGTCAAGGTAATAATTTTGAATTATCATACAAGTTCCAATTAATTATGTAAAAAACAATTTAAACTTCGTTACTTAAAAAAAAAATATTCGAATTTCTAACACAGGAGAAACCCTCTAGTTGATATAAAACAATATAAAGTTTACCTCATTTATACTAATCTTATACTCTAATACAAGCAATCAGAATAGTACGTACGGATTGTTTGTTTGTACGTCCGAGCAATCTCGAGATCCGGCGGAAGGATTTTGCTGAAAGTTTGGGATTAGAGGCTTTTGAGTCTAAAAAATCGATTGTTGAAAACCACTACCTCAGACCAACTTGTATTTTTCTAAACAACTCATTTGAAAATTGAAAATTTTTAACATTGGGCTTATGGAGTTTAAAATCATTACATATGTTTATTGACTATAATAACAGTAATCAGCTGTTTCCTATAATATTTCCACTAACAGCTGATTTCAAGCTTAAAACAATTTTATTTATTTCTAACCTTTAAGATAGATTTTTGTGGAGAGCGACATCTGTTGAAGTATTTTTATTTCTATAATATAGCAGATATTATATTCTAATAAAATGTCAAACTAATTGCACTTTTATGTTTTTTTTTAAATTTAAATAAACAGTTCATATGCACGTAAGATTGACAAATATTCATATTTATTCAGTATGTGATTCCTATTTACATACATTTCCCTAAAAAAACAATAACAAAAAAAAAAAAAAAAAATACTGAGCGATGCTCGGTCCCCCAGGTACTATATTTTAAAAACACAAAAACTAAATAAATAAAACCAAACAATCTACAAAAAATCATTAAAGTTCACTAATTTGTAAAAAGATATATTGCTTTTGAAAACTTGTCTGACCAAAATGTGCAAGTTGAATAAGAAGTATGTGTATTTAAAAATAATATTACAGGGTGAGTTTCTACTGACACCATTAACTTCGCCAGTGTGTTCTACTCACTAAATGGAAGAAAAAAGTTCCTATAAACATACGTCCGAAAACGCTTCGTTTTCCAGATATTCGCCATTTTGTTTTTTGTACAAAATAATTCATATCTAGAGAACGGTTTGACTGATTGAGTTCAAACGTGGCATGAAGTTTACCCTCACAATGATATACCTCAAGAAAAATAAACGATTAAATCCAATCATGCGTTTCAAAAATGGCGGCTGTTTGAAAATTTCAAACCTAAATTACTCCAAAACCGTACATTTTAACGAAAAATGTCAAGACACCTTTTTTGTAGCCCTTTTGATTCCCTATCGGATGGTGTAACTGTCATGTTAAAATATAAAATTGTAAAATTAGTTGTTAATTTTAGCTATATACAGGGTGTTACAAAAATGTGTGATGGGCTGTACAGGACCTGATTCTACATGCAAAAATAAGTCGAAAATGTAGTATAACATTTTTTCGATTTCGGCTTAGTTTAGCCGTAATCCGCCATTTTGTTTTTTTACAAAAACTCACTGTAACTTTGGAAATAGATAAGATATCGACTTCAAATTTGCAATAAGCATTTTATATGTTACGATTAACAAGCGTACCAAACGCAAAGAATTTATTTTTATAATTTTCAAAATGGCGGCCGTTACAAATTTTTAACGTGGAATATCTTTAAAACCGTTAACTTTACAAAAAAACGGCTTTCTTACAGGCTTTAGCCAAAGAACTGCACGGAAAAAAGGGTACCTTACACGCAGTGAAGGCCGATCTTAGAAATGAAAAGCAAATAATAGACGCATTTGCTTGGATAGAGAAAAACACCAAGGGAATAGATATTTTGATAAACAACGCTGGGGCTTCGAATCTAGAAAACCTACTAGGTAACGTTTACAATATAAAAATTGTCCTGTTTCATCATTTATTTTCTTACTGGGCAGACTATGTGTTATATGTATTATGTGTTACATATTTTTTAAATTTTTTAATGTCAAGATATTCAATAATGTTAATGTTTATCGTGCATGTTGATAGATTTTAACAACTATTTTAACTAAGCCAATGTGATTACAGATGGTTCAACGGAGGCTTGGAAACGTGTGTTTGACTTGAATGTGATCGGTCTCTCTGTATGCGCAAGGGAAGCTGTTAAGTCTATGAAGAAGAAAGGCGCTGACGATGGCGTTATCATCAACGTTAACAGGTAGTTTGCAAACGTATAGGCTATAGAATTATGTAATATAGCAATGTTACGTCAAATTAGAATTGGGAAGACATTCGTGGCCCTTCAATTCCAAATTAATTGGTTCGATTAAGAAAAACTATTGTACGGCATATTTTACTGTGCAAGATGGCAACCCCACTAAAGATGGATTTCTGTCTCCCGAAAATTTAACAACCACCATACAATTTACAATTATACAATGGATTAGATATTAATATCAACCTTATCAATCATGTGCACAGGTACAAGTAAAAATGTAAAAAGTAATAATCTAACATCGCAATTCATGACTTCTTTTATATGGTGGTGAGTCTTTTACATTTATTATTCAAATATTATTATTTTTATTTCTACCTATTAAATACATTCCACTTTTTATGTTAATTCCATCAATCCAAGACATATATGTCTAATATATTTCCTGAGTTAAATAACTGTGAATTAAGTATTTTATTCTATTTGCAAAGTGATTTACATGAACATTTTTAACTTATATTTTCTGTTTGGATTTATTTAAGACGTTTCGAAATAGAATTGTACACTGCAATTACGTATTAGAGCATACGTATACGTTTTCACCTCAGCCGCAATAAGGTGAGGTGTTTTATTGTAAAATTTGGCCTATAAGTTATCAGCAGTGAAAAATTAACTAGGTATTCAAACCGATACTGTGTAACTGTATTTTGGTTGGTAATGTGGTGCTCCTAAACGGCCTCCTAGTAAAGGCTCACATGCTGTCACCTTCCTAATTTATTTATACTTTGATAGGTAACCATTTATGATTAACGATGATTCTTTTGTGAATTATATATATATATATATATATATATATATATACAGAACTGAAATGCAGATCTCTCTGCAACTCTAGTCCCATGTGCCACACCTTATCAAAGGCTTGTGCTACGTCTAGAAAAACACTTGCACACATTTTCTTACTCTCAAGATCATTTTGAATTATGTTTGTAATCCTGTGCAATTGATCTATTGTGGAATATTTTGACCTGAAATCAAATTGATACTGAGGGTAAGATTTCTCTCCTCAATTATAGGTTTGAGTCTTTTCAGTAGTAGTCTTTCAAACAGCTTTGAAATTATAGGCAACAAAGAGATACGATTCCTTATTCTTTTTCAGGAAGAGCTTTAACTAAATATCCAGTAATCAGGTCTTACCTGAGAATTTTCTTCTATTTATTATTTTTATTTCGTTTTTTCATTCTCGGAGTGTTACCGGTTTAATTTCAAGTTCATAATTTTTATATATTGGTTTAGTACTTTCTTCAGCTGCCTGGGTAGAGGCTTGAATGTTTCCTCTAAGTGCTGCGCAAAATCGTCTGCCTTTTGTTTAGCGTTTTTAGCCCAAGATCCATTATAATTTTTAATTGGCGGCACTTGGAATTTAGGCCTTTTAAGTCCTCTTGTAGCCGTCCAGAGAGAATATTCTGTATCTTTGTATGTGTTCAGGTTTTCTAAATACCTGTTTATTGATTAATTCTTGACTTCTTTAATCAACGATTTTAATTTATCACACAACATATTTAGAACCTTTTTGTATTCTGATACTCTGTTTCTCTGTCATCTTTTCCGTGCTAACAGGTGAGTGGTCTGAAGATAGGCTTTCATTATTTTCTACATGGATGTAATTTTCTGAAATTTCTTTAGTCACGAAAACATCAATAAGGTCAGGCAACTTGTGCATATTCATAGGCCGGTATGTTGGCCTAGCGCCAGGATGGAAGTCACAACTCATTGCCGCCCCTGCAGCCCTAAATTAGTTTCCTTTTGGGTTTATTAATCTTGGTCCCCAGTAAGTATGTTTAGCATTAAAGTCACCTCCAATGATAAAATTTCTCAAAGAAATCACCTTAAAGAGTTGTCATAATCTTGCTGCTTTAACACGTACCGTGGTGGACAATAGATTGCAGAATCATTGTATTCCTTATATTCATTTATCTCAACTCTGACGGTTGTAACTTGCCAAGATTCCTCCTCTGTTTTAAAATCCAAATCTTTGTAGGGCTTGAGGTTATCTTTAATACAAATTTCAGATCCTCCTCTAGCCCTGAATGAACAGCAGAGTAACAGCGACATTAACTTATTTTAACATAAGATGTGTTGGTGAAATTTATTTCTGATATAAGGCATATATCTATTTTTTCCATTGTTCAAAATATCTTAAATTCCTTTATATGTTCCATTATTTGCATTCCAGGTTGCTATCCTTAGAGTTTTATTAATTTTTATTTGAAATATGTATTTATATCTACAAAGTTTTATAATAATATTTCAAATTTATTATATTTGCTGTCCAGACTTTTTTATATATAGTTTCAAGTCTTTCTATTACTTCCCCAAATGTATTGATTTCCCCCATTTGGTTTCCCTTGCCCAAATTAGCCTTGAACGTTTCTTCTACTTTCAGAATATTTTTGTGTCGTTGGTTCTGGATTTGGTTTTCCATCAACTATTTTCCAATTTCTTTGTTGAGGGTTCCGGCTTTGGTTCCTAATTTTGTGTAATTCCTTAGCCACCTCGCAGCCTCTGTAGTTTGCTGGATGTCACGATCCACAGTTTACACAAAAGCGAGCATAAAAAGTGGAAGTACTTTTCTGCATACTATTTGATTCCCATATTTGTCTGGTTTATATTCTTTTTTAATAAAATTGACTACATCCAATATTTTCCTTCTGTTGCAATTCTTCCATTATGTCCTCCTTAGTACAGGATGAGTGAAGTCCTCTAGCCATTACTTTGACGGGTCTTTCTTTTTTGTTTTCATAGGTGTACCATTGATATTTTCCTTCATTTAGTTTCGTTGCCAATGCCCTATAAGAATCAGAATCTGGGGTATTAATTTTCCACACTTCATTATTAAGAGAGATCATTTTTATGCCTTCCTCATTACTTGCGTTGAATAAAGCTTTTAGTGATGCATAGACCTTAGAACCAACTATATTGATTGTTGGAGAAGGATTCTCTTGTATTGCCTTTACCTTTCTTATGACATTTTTGAAAGGTAATGATTTATCTACAGTTTTCTCGATTTCCGGGGAGCTTTCAACATTCCTTCTCTTCCTCTTACTTAGTCTGCCTTTATTACGGATCCATTTTGTTTCCTTTGTAAGTCCCTCTTCATCAGTGTAATACCCTTGTGCAGCATGTTTGTTATTTTCTCTCAAAAAAACTTTTTGAAGTTATTGATCCCATTTATTAGTTCAGCCATTTGGATATTAAGCTGCTCCATATTTGATTGCACCTCATGCAAAACTTTCTTAAGTTAATCATTTTCGTCTTCAACAGATGCCCATGTTCGATCCTTACTAGAAGTGCTAGAATCATTTGTGGTGCTGACATTTGGTCCCTTCTTGAATACCAGGGTCCCATCTTCCAGAGAATATCTTCCTTGCCGTTCTGGAGATCTATGTAATCTACTGCTCCGCATAAAGGGATTTATCTCATGTAACAATACAAAATATAACTCATTTTAATTCGACCTTTAAACACTTCTTATTTGATAGGCCAGTAAAAGTTTTACGAAATTACTTCATTTTAGTTTAAAACATATTTCTTCTTAGTTCATTAAGAATGATCCAGATTTGCCTTCATTCTTAGCACAGTATTTATCTATAAAAAAAATAACCAAATTAACAATTAAGTGCTAATTTAACAATGATGTTTACATAAAAAAAACTATATTCATGCATTTATATATTGCACAAAATAATGTCTACTTTAATAATATAAGAACTATACTGTTTTATATTTTAGTGTTTTGGGGCATCGAGTGTTAGTTCCAATGCTGTCCATGTACACAGCTTCGAAGTTTGCATTAAGAGCACTATCTGAATCCCTACATAAGGAACTTGCAGCTTCAGGATCGCACATTAGAGTCACAGTGAGTATGTTTCCTTCACGTTACAATATTTCATTTTAAAATTAATTCATTCTATAAATATAACATTTAAATAATTCAATAGTTACTTTACTTGCACCACTGTAAAATAATATTTATAGCAGTCCGCATTACCTGTTTCGACGGATAACCGTCATTCTCAGATGCGGGGCAAAATTATTGTTGGACGGTGAAACTCGATAGATAATCTTTTAAAATCACAATTCTAGATAGTGGAACTGTACAATATAATCCTTTTATTTATTTTCAATAGGTCTGTGGTCTACTAACAGATAGTGACGAAATCAATTTGTTTATTTGTTATTATAGTTATCAAGATAATAATAAAGTAATAAAGCAATATCGAGGCAAGGTATAATTATTGTAGCAAGACATTCTAATATATATGTTTAAGTTGCTTTGTTCTGACTGAATTACTGATTGACATAGAATCAAGGTAGAGTAAAAACTACATTATTTAAAAATACTAACATTTAAAGATGTATTGTTATCGGGTCATAGATGCCCAAAAATTTATTTTAAAGAGTAAACATTTGAAAATATGGGAGTTTACTCCCAGTCTTTTAACAGATAAAACAGCTGATTTTGGACCAAATCATACATGTTCGTTGTTTGTTGAATGCATTTCACTACTATACCATCCAACTTGCAAACTTAAAATAAGTTTACTTTTCTTCACAACTATTACTTTTTTTAGATTAGGTTGACAGAATAAAAACAAACATAAACTGAAATCAACGGAAAGGGCTTACTGAATTATAATTAAAATTTTTTTTGCTACATATTATAAATAAAACAGCTAATTTTGATTTAAAAAACACAATTTTTGGTCAGGCCATACTGACCAACACATATTTCGTGAAAGCATTTACATTTATTACCACAGCAACCCACTTGGTAAATTTAGAATTGGTAAATTCTTTTAACAACCAACATAGTTTTTATGTTAGGTTTATATCACTCTATTACATGTTTTTAATATTAATGTTTTTATCGCAAATTTAAAATAAGTTTATTATTCTTCACAACCAACACCTCTTTTAGGTTAGGTTAACAAAATAAAAACAAACACAAACTAAAATAAAATAAAAATAATGACCGTATCATAATTCAAACGTCTGTATAAATAAATTGAATTATATTGTAAATACAAAAATAGCTAATAAAATAGAAAATAGCTAATAAATAAAATAAAATAGCTAATTTTGATCAAAGGCTTAACATAATTTTAGGTTAAGAGATAATGAAACAACATACGTTTCGTGAAAGCTTATGCATTTATTACCACAGCAATCTACTTGGAAAATTTTGAATTTGTTAATTTTAACAACCAACAGTGGTTTTAGATTAGGTTTTTATCGTTCTATTATATGAAACAATCCTGTAATTCACTCAAAGACCTGACCCTAATGTATCATTATATAGGATACCACACCCCCACCACAATACCCCTACCAAGTGCATTTGTCCTAATCAATCGTCATTTCAGTGAAAATATCAGAGTACACGATATAGTAATTTGTTTACATTTGTTTCACCGCGAGTCTTTTAAGTTGTTCGTGGGCAAAGCGAGCACTGGGTATTTATACTCCCTAGATTTATAAGATAGTATATTAACAAGTCAGTATGGTATTAAGGCAGAATAGAAACAGCCTAGTGCAGAAATATGCTAGTTTAATTATGTATATTATACTGTAGTTAATTTATATTATGCTTATTGAACAGAACTTAAGTCCTGCTCTTGTCGCTACTGAATTCAACGACACTGAAGAAATGAAAGCCTTCAAGCTTCCGGTGAAACGTGAACTCATACTCCAACCTTCACATTTAGCTCAGGCAGTTGTCTTTATTTTAACTCTAGATAAAAGAGTAAATGTGAGTATTATCTTTAAGTAGTTTAATGTACACATACACTAGTTTATACTGTAAAATTACATTTTCGGAAAAACATTTCCGAAACTTATAGTTTTATCCTGATTGTTGTTATTTTCCTTTGAAATTACTAAAATTTTATTTTCAGTACAATATTTGTTACTAGTGACGGCTCATAGTTAAAATTAGGAGCGGTGCTGCATCAGAAAATATTTAGCATTTGTTTCGAAATTGGGTAACGGAAACAAACATGTATGAAAAGAAAATGTATGCAGAAACTTGATAATCCTAAAAGAACAAAATAAAACAGTTTTTACTTACTTTGATCTAAATTGTTAAAGTTCAAGTTTGATGGATTCATTATAATGAACTCAATTGTTCTTCTTTTAATTTTCGAGAAAAAACCCTTAATATTTCTCCTTGATCTCTGGATGACAACTGTCACAAAGTCTATAAGTTCTAACCTTCGCTAAGATTAACTACATAAACTTCATATTCTTTTGATATTCATTTTTGGTGCTAAGTCACAAATAAATATAATAATATATTAATTACCTTGTGGTACGTCTTGTAAGTTCAAGTGAGATGTTCTTGACTAGTTTCGGGGTCTTGACCCCATCATCAGATAAGACTTATTTCACTCATATGAGGTCGTCAAACATTAAACAAAACCCATACACAACACATACACTAACACAAAAAAACATAAACGTGTCTGACAGCGTAGTGCACTCATTCATGTCTGTCGGAGTACTGCCGGCAAGAGATAACAGTCCAGCTGATAACGGCCTCTGTTGGGCACTTTTAAATGATTTAAAGCCGTATCATATAAACGATGCGATTGGAAGGAAAGAACCCCTCCCCTGCAACAAAACCAACATCACCAAGTCGAACTACGCGCGTCGCCTTGCTGAAATTTATATTTTCCAGCTAAGTGCCTGACTTTTTCTATAATCCCGGGTCAAAGAGTTTTTTTTTAAACTCTGAAGGAACTTTCTTTAGTTTCTTTCTATTTATTAGACATAGCTTTTGGAAATTATGGACTACCAGCTCAGTAAAACGGCAGCGAAAAATCCATTCTCGTTTGCGAAATTCGATAGTAGGTTTCTCTACGGTTCTATATAGGTTTTGTTGTGGTGCTGAATCCTAAGTTGAAGTTTGAAAGTTTCAAGTTTTTTCAAAAAACATCGAAAATTTGTTTCAGTTTTTTCTTTGCTCTTACGTATAACTATACGTAGCATGTTCCAGATTAAGCTCATCTGACAGCCTGGTTGTTTATAAAGAGGTGCTCAGCACTTAAGAAAAAATAAACATCAACTTTGGTAGCCCGCATTTACCTAGGAGGCTGTTAGCAGAAGGTCTACAACTAGCTGTTAAAAATAAATACAAAATTATTAAATAAAAAATAAAAAAATATATATAAAAAAAAAAAAAACAATATTTAACTTTTGCAAATAGTAAAATTTACTTACTGAAATTATTATAAGAATGGAATTCTTTAGGTTCTTTATATAGTAATTATCACGTTAAACTTAACTTTTACTAATTTAAGTAGTCCTTAATCCTAAATGATATTAAACCGTAGGTACTTTTAGCTAGTAGTTGTGTAATAGAAGTTGTGTTATTTGTTGGAAGATTTGTTTAATATAGGCCCTGACAGAATTAAGCATGGACCTAGTCATCTTAACTATTTAAATTACTTTTGTTTCACTTGATAATGAGAGTTAATAAAATGTATACTCCCGAAACGTCTTGCATTATCTCGGAAGTTTTAAAAACTATTTAACAACAATTACAGAATACTTATTGAAGAAATATAACTCATATTAAATTAAATATCTTAGTTTTTATTTAAATTAAGAAAGAAAGTACAGATTCGTTTATTCTTAGTTCATGTTTTGTTGAATTTTGGTTTCAGGTTTCAGAGCTCACTATGGAGGGAAACTTTACAGTTGGTCCATAAGCTTTTATGAACAAATGGCAATGTACTTATTCGATAAGACACCATAAAGTATAATCTATGCAATATTGTATACGAGTTTGCAGTAAAATTGCTGGACCAACTAAATGTGACTTTTTTTACTTTATTTGTTAACCACATGAGTTTTGTTCAATAAAAATTTGTACTGTAATATTAAATGTATGAAAGTAATTCATCAAATGTCTTGATTTTGTTGGTGTTGTTCAGAACCTACATTATGCAGATTGACTTCTACTTTATCGTAAACTTAATATATCGATTAAGACATTTCATATCATTTACCATCTTAGCTTTTAGGTTATAGAGTGACTTAGGCCTGGCAGTTTTGTTTTAAGAGACTAACGTTTTTATTTATTTGAGCATTAAGTATTTCTTCTTTGTGTAGTCCTGTGTGTTTGGAGCAATTAAATGGCTTATCGTACGTAGCATGATCAGCTCATTTAGTTAATATTTTAAATACATATGTAGTTGAAAATACCAATACTGGGAAGAAAATTAAACAGAAATGTATAAATAACACTGTAACAACAAGTCATAAAGAATTTTTATGGTTTACGCCAATGCAAAGACAGCTTAGAAAAATACACAAAAGGAAATAATAACAAAAAACAATGTTTACAAATAAAAAATAACTATAAAGTAGTTATTTTTTTTATAAATTGAAGCAAGTAGATTTGATGAAATTTTAAAATTGAGAAGTTAAAGATTCTATTCCCCAACGAAAATCATTAAATCCTTTGAATCTTTGACAAAACAGTACGCTAATTTGAGAACATAATATTATTGAAAAAGAACAATTGAAAAGTTGGAAAGTGGTCAACGTAATTGTAAAAATCAAAGAAAAAAGACCAATTGTTGATATACTATGACGAAATTCAACTTTTCAAGTAATTAATTGGAACTTATTTCTATGAAAATTCTTGATTATAACCTAAACACTATGAAGAGAAGAGAGGGAAAGGGCAAATTTGAAGCTTGGTAGAGAATTAATGATAAATATATAAACAGTAAACATGTAAAATTCTTTAGAAGTAAACAATTCAAATATTAAACGGTGGGATAACTAAACAAATAAATTAAGAAAAGTAATAAATCAATTTGAAAAAAATGTTCACAGTGCTACATTTTTTCAATGTCGGGAAGGCAAAGGGATATTAACCTCATTAATGCGATCAATATATTTTCATTTGATTGTTTGAAAGGTTTTTACTGGAAAATCATGAGTGTTTGAAACATTATAAAGCCACGACCTACAAAAATAAATTTTTATATTCATTGCAACAGCAAACAGCTGCATAAAGTAACAGCTGATTTGAATAACTAGTTTAGGAACACAATTTCAGATTATTATTTTACCTGGCCGGCAACTACACACATGATTTGCACACATCCTTCCCTTTCATAATAAATACTAAAAAACGGTACTTCAATTTTCACGTATTTAAATTTAGAGTTCAATGTTCTTTTCTTATGAAACTACGGAGCAAGCTATGAAGTTAGAATTTCAGTCATTGGAAACTTTAACCTGTATTAAACTTGTGCTGGCATTAAATAAATTAGCTAAGAGGTAATTAACGTTTTCAAGTAAAACCGTGAAACATCAAACTGAATATGGTTCGTGTTTTCATATCATTGACAAAATTGTGCACTATTTCTGAATAGATTTTCAATAACATAAGGAGAAAAAATATGTAATAATTTATTTTTACTAGTGTATTTGGTCAGAATATGTTTTTAAATATTCCTTCATATCGAATTAGGTTTTCAAATTTATTTATTTATTTTGTAGTACGCAATTTCAGAAATTTTAAACAATTCATCTGTTTCATTGTGTAGAAACTGTAGTAACAAGACGATTAAAACTGTATTTCAAACTTGTAATTGCCCTTAGGTCCAATCATTATGTTAGGACCGACGAGGCTGATGCGGTAACGCGGTCATGCCAACTCATTTGTTGTGGAAGTTCAACGTTACTGGTTTAGAACTAAAATTGACTGAAGTTAAAAATAAATCATCTCACTCTCACTCGTGCGAATTTATAATAAATAATTTAGTTTTAATTATACTAGATAAGTACGGCAAGAATATATACAAAAAACATGTTGATAAAAATAGAAACACATTGGATTATTCGGAATTGAAATAAAATAAATAAAATAAAACAGAAAACTAAATATAGTCAATTATTTGCTCAGCAACAATCTTCTCGACTTTTTCATTATTATTTCTGCTGTTACACAAATGAATAAAATGAAACAAACGAGCATGACAAATTGAAAACTGCAAATAAGAAGAAAATAACAAAATGAAATATTCCTTATAATTAATTCACCCTACTAAAATGTCTCCAGCCTCGACTTGACCAGTACAAAACTGCGCTTTCTTTCTTAATTTGCGAATTGCATTACTTGCAAGAGGAAACTATAAAGCTATTGAAAATAAATGTGTGGTGAGGGATTTTTGAAGAGAAACGTGTTACATTTAGGTCAGAAATAACCGACCGAAAAAGCAATACGAATTCAAGCACTTTGGGCACGTTACAAAATAGCCGCTCTCCTATCAAATCAATAGAAACTGGATACATAATCAGTAAAATTGAAAAGTTGTGATTCGACAAGTATAGTCTTTCTTACATTCGTTCTTAACACTTGTACTGTCTCAGTTGACGTAACGAAGAAAATCTTTACATTAGTCGTCAAAGTGTTATTAACACAGGTAGATTTCTTAAATGAAAACGAAATTATGTCGATGATATTGAGGAGACGCGGAACTCCTAAATTTAATGAGTTTTTATAAAGTTCGTTTTATAAATGAAAGTGATAAATTTAAATAGAAAAATAAAATGATTACATAATCGATTCTCCTTAATAATGTTATTTAAAAATTAATCAACAAAGTGCACAATTGTGTCAATGATATGAAAGCACAGCCCATATTCAGTTTAATGTTTCATGATTTTACTTTGAAATGCGTTAAATTATAAGTTGTTACTTTCATCCTTGGTAATTTATTTAATGCCAGCACATTATTATAATAGGTTAAACGTGTCCACTGACTGAAATATAACTTTAAGATGATTAAGAAAAATAAATAATTCGATATAGCAGCTGAACCATTGCGTTTTGCGAGTTTGTACCTAGACTTTGCAGCCTCGTATTATATATTGTTTCTCTTCGCGAGTTTGCATTACGGCCGTCTGCTGTACTTTTACGGTATTTTACGTTTTTAACGATTTTAGGGGACCCAAACAGCTATAAGATTGTGTAAAAACAAAATGTGCAAAACAATCTTCTATATATTATATTATATATATTTTTTAGATAAACCCTAAAAATCTTAAATTTTAGTACGACAAATCTTAAAACATTGTTACTTTCAGCCAAAAAAGGTGCTTCCGGTTGTTGGATTTCTCGGTAAACGAACTCGTCAGAGGGAAATATAAAACCAACGAGTATACAAAACTCGTTATGTTAGAGTGCGAACAATTATATACATTTTTATGATACCCAAAACATATTCTGGAGACCATGATCGGTGCTCATTGACCACTCCCTTATGTCTCACCATATGAGTTATTGCAATTGCTCATCTTTCCTATGGAAATTCGCTAAAAACAACAGTGAACTCAAATCGTGAACATCGAAAATTAATGTACTGCTTGCTTTTCAAGTATTTATTGTAAAAGGAGATTAGTAAAACTTATATCAATCGAAAGGTACTGTGCCGTACATGTTTACAAATCATGTGTGTAGCTTAAGCCAGGTAAATAAAATAAACACGGCCTAACCTACAATTGTGTTACTCAGCTGATTCTGATAACCAGCTTAGCAACACAATTGTAGGTTAGGCCGTGTTATTTTAAACAATATGTTATATTTTGCAGTTGGTTGCTATGGCAACGAATATAAAAATAAAAATGCATTTTTGTATTTATGGCTTCATGTTTTTCATACACACCTGGTTTTTCCACACAAAACGCCTCAAACAAATAATTGAAAGCAAGCCTTTTGATAACATTTATGGTTGTATGAGCTAATTCCCTTTTCCTTTCCTGAACGGGAAAATATTTAACAAAAATAAATTATCCAAATAAATATGTA
>JAGFPH010020412.1:0-14259 GCA_018207615.1 Philaenus spumarius | reverse complement strand
GGTAAGGACAAATGATAGAAGTTGTAAGTTGTTGATGGGACGTTACATCTCTCCCCCCCCGAAACGACTGCGTCGGAAAAGAAAAAAAATTTTGAACTAAACAGGCTAAATTAAGTCAAGCAGAGCAGGTCAATCAAAAGAAATTCGCTTGATTACATAAGAAAACATATGAAAATGACTTACAACTAACTATTAATAACCAACTGGTCAATATACCTCCACCGAAAATACACAACACTCAAAAACAACAAGAACAAACATTATATAACTGTAAGTGGACTCGCTGTGTCCTTAAAGTAAGATAAGGTGCTCGAAAGCAAACTTATTAATTGTCTAATCTCTAGGATCGGAAGGTGATCAGTCTTCGGACCTTGCAAGATAGACTAAATGATGCATGACGTCATGTCTAACGACAATTTTTATTTGAAAGGTTCCGGTACCGGGAAATATATGTCATGTCAAGGATACATAATAACCTTCGAGATGGCCAATCTCCAGGTTTAATGTCGAGTCCGGTTGCACTTGTTTATCAAGTGATGATGTGTAAAACATTACACAGCAACAAACACAAAATAATACCTAGAAGAGGTTCAGGTGGGGTAAACGCACTTAGCGCAGTTAGCTGAAACAGGATAGCGATTAGAAAAATGACTGATGGGGTCTGTAGGTACTAGGTGAGGCTTCAGTTGTTCAACATGGGCCTTTTTGACGAAATTTCTGGAATGCTGGAAAGATAGGGCAACTGTAACTGGGGTTAGAAAATCGATAATACGAAAGGGCCCTGACCACCTGGGCATCAGCTTGGCGGCCCTCTTATCTATTGCGGAGCTCAGATTGTGCGTCTTACACCACACTAGATCGCCAATCTTGAATTGATGAGGTCTACGGTTCTTATTGTAGACGCGCTCAGACTTTTGATGGGCTCGAAGAATGTTGTTTTTGGCATTACGCCAGATTTGATGAGGGTCGGAATGGTCCCTGGGAAGCAGGTCGTCGATATTCCAGGTTAAGCTGAGCGGGGTGTTGGGCATGAAGTTAAAAATGATTTTAAAGGGAGAAGTTTTTAAGGTCTCGTGGGTTGCGAAATTGAAAGCTAATTGTAGCCATGATAAGGATTTGTCCCAAGAAGTTTGGTTGTTGGAATGATAGGCAATTAAGGCGGCTTTAAGGTTTCTGTTCAGACGTTCCGCATTGTTCGGTTGGGGATGGTAAGGTGACAAGGTTGCGTGCTTGATACCACGAGTGAAGCAGTAGTTGCGGAACGAATGCGATGTAAAACAGGTAGCGTTGTCAGAGATCAAGATCTTAGGAAAACCAAAATGCTGGAAAATGTTTTGGCTTAAGGCCTTGATGGTGTTGAAAGAGGTGGCGTCTCTGACAGGGCAAAGCCAGGTGAATTTAGAGAACTGGTCCACAGCGACCAGTATCATGGTGTTGCCTTGCGCCGTTCGTGGTAGTTTACCAACGTAGTCTATGTGGATTTTCTCCATAGGACGGGTTGGGACAATCGATGACAAATAGCCTAGTTTGCTATTTTGAGCGGGCTTGCTCACTGCACATGTTGCGCAACTTCTAACCTTCTGGGTGACATCTTTTACGAGTGAAGGCCAGAAGAAAAACTCACTCACTTTAAATTTGGTCTTGAAAATACCTAAGTGACCTCCTACTGGGGAATCGTGATAATAATTAATGATTAGGTCCACTAGTGATCTGGGTACGCAAATTTTGATAGGGATACCTTTATGATTCTTAAGGCAAAGGGTCCCTTTATTTAGACAATATCTGCTAGAAGATGCACCAGCTTCTAGATCTGAAATAATGGGACTCAAAATGTCATCAGCGCGCTGTTGAGCGCCAATGTCCTGGAAGGCTAAAGGGAAATTAGTTAAAAGGCTATTGCAGACTATGGTGTTCTCAGAAGGAGACGGCTGTTCGGGTTGCCTTTCCAGCTCAAACATCCTAGAAAGTGAATCTGCGATTACATTTTGGGTGCCCCTAATATGTGCCACTTGAAATTTCAAAGAAGTTAATTTGGCTATCCACCGTCCCATTTTGCCTAATTGTCTAGGACGGGCAAGTAGCCATGAAAGGGCCTGGTTATCAGTTTCTAAGAGAAACTCGCGATGCTCGAGGTACTGTCTAAATTTCTCTACTCCAAAGATTACGGCCAGACATTCTGACTCATACGCAGAAGAGGCTTTTCTTTCCGCAGGTGTTAAGGTGCGGGAAGCATAGGCAATAGGTTGACGAGAACCGTCAATTTCCTGGAGTAGGACTGCTCCTAAAGCGCACGAACTCGCGTCCGTTTGAAGGACAAAAGGTTTGTCGAAATTAGCCATACGAAGTACGGGAGGTTGCGCAATGGCATTACGCAGATATTCAAAAGCAAGTTGTTGCTCAGTGTTCCAAACAAACTTTTGTCCTTTCCGCCGGAGCAGATTCAGAGGAGCGGCGTGTTCAGCGAAGTTTGGGATGAACTTAGAAAAAAAATTGACCATACCAATAAAGCGTGACACAGCTTTTGGATTGGTGGGTTTAGGAAAAGTTCTGATGGCCTTGGTTCTCTCTGGGTCGATTTGCACGCCTCTAGCAGAAACTAAATGTCCAAGGAAACTTATCTCTCTTACTGCAAAACGAACCTTATCGGGATTAACCGTAAGTTTCGCTCTTCGCAAGCGAGATAGGACTTCACGCAGATGCTTGATGTGCTCATCCCAAGTCTCAGAATAGATGACTAAGTCATCGAGATAATTGAAAACGAAACTAAATTTGATGTCTGAGAAAACTTGGTCTAGAAGTCGAGTTAGAACTTGAGCGCCAGTACAAAGTCCAAATGGGACTCGTGTAAACTGGTAGAGCATCCAAGGGGTACAAAAACTGGTGAGATGTTTAGAACTCTCGGTGAGTGGAATCTGATGGTAGGCTGAATTGAGGTCAAACACAGTGAAAAACTTGGCTCCCACAAACCAATTGAAGCACTGGTGCAGATTAGGAAGGGGTACGGCTTCGATTACGATATGTTGATTTAGTTTTCGATAATCGATGACCATTCGGGGTTTCTTTTCAGGATGTTGAACAAGAAACGCTGGAGAAGAATAATTGGAAATGCTTTTCTCTACTACTCCTTTTTCAACGAGGTCCTTGATGTGCTCCCTCAAAAATTGCATTTTCGGAGGGGCCAATTGATAGGGCTGGCTTTTCACCGTTATATTGTCTTTCAGCACTATTTCATATTTAATTAGGTCGGTGAGTCCTAATTCAGTAGTAAGGACATCAGGGAAATTTTCTATAAGTCCTGAGATCTCCTTTTGACATTTGTCATCAAGGTGACTCAGTGGATTTTCGGTGACCTGAGTAGCAGAGGATAAAGTAACTGTAGGAGGTAACCTTTTTTGAAAATTTACTAATTGAAAGGGTTTAGCCTTATAAAATTTAAACGTGAAGGTGCCTTGGAAAAGATCTAAAATGAGTCGACTTTTCAGAAAGAAATCGGACCCTAGGATGAGAGGACACGACAGCTGAGGTGCCACTAAAATTTCAAAATTCCAGCTGCAGTGCTGTATTTTAATATGGACTTTACAAGCTAGATTGATCCCTAGCTTTTCTCCGTTTGCGGTGAGGCACTCCGATTTTACCTCTTGAATTTCTTTAATTACATTTAAAGATTCTAAATGTTCAAAAAGATCAGAAGACATGATGCTCCTGACTGAGCCAGAGTCTAACAAGGCGTTAGTCTTAAAATTTTTAAAATTCACTTCAACAAGAGGTAGAATCTTGTTGCTCAAACCTCTAGATTTTAAGGACTTATAAGTTTTTCTCGTGAGAGAATTATTAGCTAAGGGAGAAAAACTATTGATCTTATCTTTACCTTTTTTGAAAGAAGGGCACTCCCAGTTATAGTGACCAGTTGTTCTACAGTTGAGGCACGTGGGCCTTAAGTAAAAGGGTGCAACTAATCCCTGTTTAAAATTTGAAGAGTGACAAGATTTAGTGGATGTTGAGAGATTACTCTCATGTTTAGAATGTAGTTTGGACCTATACTGATTGTGTATTACCCCAGGTTTAGTATGAAAGGGAACAGATTTATTTAAAAAAGGTGTCTTACGTGGTAAGGTTTTATTTAAGTATGCAGATTTAAAAAAAGATTGATAAAATTTGATGTGGCTATAATCTTTTTTTACTGAAGGAGCTTTGATTGTAGAAACGACTAATTTTCGCTTCTTGAAATGTTTATTTGGATGTGGAGAAAAGTTATGTTGATACTGTCGACGTTGATTTAGATGAGAAGAAAAATTGTGTTGAATTTGTGTTCTACGATTAGGATACTGCCTACACTGCGGGCTTGTGTGACCTCTTCGGCCACAATTATAACAAGTCACGGGTGACCTTATGGGTCTAACTTTGGGTTCCGACCTAGAGAAGCTTTTTTTGGTAGCCAATCTTTCTTGATCTGTGTATAAGGTATTATTGACTTGGGCACAGATGGTATCCAAGTCATTAAAGTTAACAGGCCTTTTTGCGAAAACCAGACAGTTTCGCACTTCCGGCGAGAGAGCATCTACAATAACCTGGGTGATTTCGGCTTCGTTTTTATTGACAAGAAGCACCTGCGCTGCTTCCTTGATGTCGGAGACAAAATGGTGCAGAGTCTCTCCCAAACCTTGAGGTCTAAGGAAAAGATCCTGCTCCAAAGTGTTCCGACGTTTAGCAGGAATAAAATTGTCTAGAGCCTCTCTGTGGAAAGCACGAAACGTCGTATGCTTACATAAGCAAGAGCTTAACGGTTCCTTTGCGTAGGGCATAAGGATACTTAAAATATTTCTTTTAATGTCCGGGTAAATTCTGCATAAGGACAAGGCAATTTTGATGAATTTAATAAGCTTCTCTAAATCGAAGCCGTCTGTTACGGGCAAAGTTGCTATTAACTTTTCAGCGGGATGGCTGAGTTTGCCATAGACTACTTCAGGAGTGGACTCCTGTGCCAAAATAACGGGAGCAGGTACGGAGCCTGTGTTTAGCGAATTTCTTTCGTTTGACTGCTGCCCTAAAATCGAAATGGTGGGAACTGTGGTCACGTTGATTTGGTGCGGCGCTGCGGACTGCGTAGAAATTGCTGACTCATTTAAATTATCTGCGGAGAGCGACTGGAAATTTAATTTAAGCATTTGCAGAGCTGCCAACATGCGGTTACATTCTGCATTGTGTTCAGGGGCATTTAAATTTAAGTTATTGATACCTGTAATTAATAGGCTCAGCCTAGCCTCAAACAGTTCGAGCCTTGTATTGAAACGAAATAATGCTAAATTTTGTGTGGAGTTTAAATCAGAAAACGTATCATTTAAATCATCAAGAGTTTCCTGAGCAAGGTCTAACTGCTCCTCAACATTATCAACAGTGATCTTATTAGCACAAGGCTCAGAACCCGCCTGAAGTAGGCCTCGCAAACTAGGTCGCATAGTCCTTACAGTGCCAACACCGCCTCCTCGCACCATTACCTCAAAAGAAAGTTCTGGCTTCCTAAGATAATCAACTATTTGTTGTAAGTCCGACATGTTTATTTAATTTAATAAAAAAAAACCAGGTGATAATTTGGAAAAGAGTAAAAAAAAGCTATGTGTACGTGAATAAAAAAAAGGAATTAAAGACAGATACAAACAGAGAGAAATTTTGTAATTTTTTTGAATTTTATTAAGTTTTTATCTATTTTTGGATTTTATGAAATTTTATTAATTTTTTTGGATTTTATAGTTTTTTGTATTTTTTTTGTTTTTATTTGTCTCTGCTTGGATATATCTAAAATTGTATGTAAAAAGGGAACCCCAAAAAAAAAACAAGAATTTTTAAAGTTTCATCAAAAAAAAAAAAATATAGGTTTATGAAATATGTCGTAGTATGAGAAAGGTGCGACGGATGAAGGAAAAATCGGTAGGAAACAAGAACAAGGACCATTGAGTTACCACCAAACGAAAAATTAAACTAGATAAATAACTATAATCACAGAGTGTGACTAAAAGCAAAACTAAATTTAGGCCTATCCGACAACCGGACAGCTGAACCAAATTTTTTTTAAAAACGGAAAGTAACCACGCAATCTGCTAACAGAAAACATGTACCAATCTTACAAAAAGAATAAATTAAGGGAACGGAAACGATACTGGGCCACATAGATTGGTACTGTTCAAGACTTACCTTAGAATTTAAATATCACCAAAAGTAGGAATATTTCAGCTTATCTCTTACAATGCACAGGATACCTAAAGGTTACCTCAATAAACTATAGAAATAGGTATAATTTTAGGTTTATTAACCAAGTTAAGTAAAAGTTTATGTGCCCTTAATACAAAAAGAAATTATTAACATGCCCTTAATACAAAAAAATTTGAGATTAAAAAAAAGAAAACATATATATTTTATTAAATTGAATTTAAAAACCCTCCCCAAAAATAAAAATCAAAAACCCTCCCTTTTTAATAATAATTACAGAAATTATACAAAAGATTTACAAGTTACAGAATTTTAACATGAAATACCATGGATTTGTTTTAAGAATAAATATATATGTCGTTGGCCAACTCTAAAAGGTAATTATATAATTAAATAAATAGACAAGATTAATTATGAGACGTCTCTCTATATATATAAAAAAAGGTGTAAAATTTCTAATGTGTAGCCCTTAGGGCTAAGGTCCGAAATGTGCTAGCTTGCTCCTCCCAATTTATTAAATACTAACATATCCTAAATAGTACACATATACAAAAATTACTTTCAAAACACAGCCTATTTAACACTTAACATAAAAGGAAAAGAACAACTGCAGATAGTTCTCATTTTAAATTAAGTTCTGTCTCTAATCAAAACACTGTAGAAATATTTTGTTTATATTTTTAATGTTCAGTTGGAAAGTAGGCCTTTTCTAAGCGTAGCTGTTGCAGGTTATGCCATTGTATTAAAACATTCCCTGAAGTTGGACCAGTATAACTGTATAACACAAATAACAATTTCTTTTTTAGAAAACTTGCAGTTATTTAAATAAGCATAAAATGATAGTTCTTTGAGTTGGCTGTTTTATTGAAATTTGTAGCACAAGATGGCAAATTGCTACTTAGATTGTGATGGTTAATATAACATGTGTAATGTTGCATAACACTGTCTGTACATGTTAGGTAAGCCACATGGTAACATAAAAGAAATGTTAACGTTTAGTTACATATCAGCAATATTTTGCTTATAGCTTATTAAAAGTTTTCAATATCTGTTACACTGTAGAAATACTACACAGTTATAGTTAATTAATGCATAACACTTTAGGCTTGTTTGTGGAAATATGTTTAGGCTTTAACAATAACCAAAATGATATCGGCTTTATAGTTTTTGTAGGCTGTAAGATTTACATTTAAAATTTAGACTGTAGTAAAAAGAAATACATAGGTTTCTCTAATAAATTGAACAAAATGAGTTAGGAAATTGTACATGAACCAAAAGTGGAAATAACCTAATTAAGTTTTACAAGTAATATTTTATAATTACTAAGGTAAAGCTAAAATATTCTACCTGGTATCCGGAAAACAAAAGGTTTAGAAGTAATTCATGTTGTTCAGCGACACACCGCGTTATCGCGATCAGATTATTAAGAAATATGACATAACTACCACTTGGCAGCGTCTTCAAGTTTCGTTCGTAACGGTCTAATGGCCGACCTTCTAGTAACCCTCATGACAAAGCGAATTTTAACTCAATAGATAAGGAACAGCTGATGGTTGTCGGTTACAACGACCTGTGTTAAGTTATGCACGATAATAAGGAATACCGTACAGAGTCGACATCTGGCGGAGAAAAGGATCACTATTTGGGGACTGTCGGTAAGGACAAATGATAGAAGTTGTAAGTTGTTGATGGGACGTTACACTATCATGTCCTGAAGTTGGGCCAACCGCTCACGAAACACCCTGTATTAAGAAATTTAAACAGGTTTAAGTAATACAAATAAACATTATAAGTAAAAAGATATTTTCATTCTTTCAACAGAATAAAAATTAACCCTACAGTAGAACTCCAGTAATCCGAATCAATTGGGACCAGACCCCATTCGGATAGTAAAAAATTCGGATAATTGGATTTTTTCCGAAATAAGGGTCTATTTTAACCTTTTCGAGACTGGCTTCGCGTTTCACGTTTACGCGACTGGAGGAAACTATCCGCACATACTAAGGTCATGTTTATGTATATACGTTTTATAACTTTAACATCGTGTTAACACGACTAATACAATTTGCTACAATCTGTTAGCTTTAAAATAAACTATTACTTCGACTATCGATAGGATTTACTAGCAAACAGTAGAAAATAGAGGGATTAAAATCATGTTACCATACAACGTTTACTAGGTTTTGTTGAAACCAATTTTGAAAAATAAATTAGGAATATATGCTTTATCCAAAAATGAAATTTGATTATAACAAATTGTAGAGAATAAATCATAGAATTGAACTGTATACTTGAAAATGTTAAAATAACCTTATTTTATATATTTCACTTTGTTTCACTAAATTCAATGAGTAAAACTTAAACCTCTCGCTAGCACTAGGCATACAAAGCCACATGCATTTTCCATTGCTTGAAATAACCTAGTCTGAGCATGAATTAGGATTTAGACTATGTTAGTCCCGAAAAGGTGAACTGAATTAATTACTGTATGTTGAAAACGGGAGAACAAAACTACTGTATTTTTTAAATAAAAAGAGCCTTTAATTAACTAAATGAAAAGATAACACTTTTACATGTTAAGCATATGTACATGTCAAAGTAAACTTTTTGACTGTATTAATCCATTTGACACCTGGCACCTACACTAGTTTCATGGAGGGAAGGACAATAGCGCGCGTAGACAGAATCATTATTTTGCTAATCGCAGTAGCCTACGTTCCCGTTAATTTTTTTTCTGAAATTCTGAAATCGATTCGGATAATCAGCGATTCGGATAGTTGGAGTTCGGATAGTTGCAGTTTTACTGTATTTTTACAACACATGTAAAGGCAAGAGACTACTAAGAGAAAAACTGAAATACAAATAATTCAAATTCATTTATTAATAATTTGTATCATGTATTCATGAATTATTTATTTTTACTTTACATTCATCGTAATTTTTTAATTAAATTTAAGCTATTTCGGGGCCCCCCTTTAGGCCTGCGCCCCTGGCCTCTTTCTTCGCCATCGCCTGGTAACCGCCCTGTATATAATGTAAATTGGAAATAATGTGACATTTATTGTGGACATAAATATCATTATCATTATTTATTTGTTGTTTTAGGAAGACGATTTAAAAGGTCTTCCCAACATTCGTGGTACAAAGTGCATAGAAATGGGTAAATTCGAGATGGAAGTCTGGTACCAGAGTCCCTATCCTGAAGACTATGCTAGATTACCCAAACTGTATCTGTGTGAATATTGCTTGAGGTACATGAAGAGCAGAGCTATCCTGAACAGACATGCGACCAAATGTGTTTGGAGGCACCCGCCCGGAGACGAAGTCTACAGGTACTTACTTGCATATTTGTGTTTGCTATTCCAACAACCTTTGCGATATGTAAAGATGTAAAAGACAGTGAAATTTTTAACCTTTGTTTTAAAATAGTGCAAAAGGAAACAGACATGTATGAAAGAAAATGTATAGGTCACCGCTCAATTGTAATTTTTGCAAAAATATCAGAGAATTCAATAATCTGTTTGCATTAGCTTTGCAATGCATTAGCGTCGCTGCTGAGGATGCTGACCTTTGCCAACAGGAGCAGAGTCCCTAGTGAGTAATAATTGAGTGTTAATTGGCAAGAATACTTACTTGACATGTTACATTTATTTGTTATGTATACAATGTATTAACTCTCCGTTAAAAATAATAAAGAGCAAAGTCACCATCTTGAATTTCAACTCCCATAAGAGCAATGTTATACATGTAATAAGATTACTGGAGTAAAAATTATCAGAAAATAATTCTGAATATGTCATTTCAAATGCTAAGACAGTCCAAATGTGGATATCATTTGTTTTTAAATAAATGTGTTCTTTGACTTAACTCAAAATCAAAGTTTGCAATTTTTTTCTTATTCAATAATGTAAGTTTAAAAAATCTAAAAAGCTCACCACATTCTAAGTTGAAATATTTTTCAAATAAGTGTAATTTCAATAAATTTGGATAATTTATGATGAAAAATCCACGTTATTGTGGAAGCACGAATCCGTCGAATTTGTGCTCTTACTTGGGTGTTTAGCCTGCACTCTGGTGGTTACTACATCTAAAATATCCGTTAATTTTGAATGTGTGAGAGAAAGTTGTGTTTAAAAACACATACTCTCATACATTATCACGCATGAGCATTTCAGTACGTTTACAGTCAGGAAACGTCTGTAACCTTCTAGTTTCCACCTTTATGAAGCCGCCCTTAATTTGCTAGCGGTAGAATAAAACGCACACAAACGCAATGCCAGTAGTGTTTAGTTCAGTCAATTGGAGAGCTGCGATCAACTCAGAAATATTTTTTCACTCCCTCCGAGGCTTTATCAGGTACTATAAAACGTAATTAACGATGTTTCAAGAATATGTATCAACTGAAAACCTAATTTCAGTTTGTTTCCAAAACAATCCTTTCTGTAACAAGAGTTAA
This sequence comes from Philaenus spumarius, assembly GCA_018207615.1. NCBI lineage: Eukaryota > Metazoa > Arthropoda > Insecta > Hemiptera > Aphrophoridae > Philaenus > Philaenus spumarius. Next base: position 3,599 of record JAGFPH010020412.1, on the reverse strand, counting down.
GCTGCAAAAACTTTTGTACTGAATTTGATCCTGAGTAAATGACACATGTGGATACTTCATACTGACATACTTCATTCAAGTTTACCGTTTATATAATTATTATTTCATGTAAATAAAGTGAATGAAGTTCACACCATTCACCTGCATATAAAAGAGCTGCTTTTAATTATATGGTTCACAGATTTGTTAATTTGTTGTTAACTAGAAGGACAACAACAAGAAAGAAGTGAAATTGTAAACTATTTCACATTGTACTACTTGTTCCACAAAATTAGAATAAACTCTCTAAAGTTCGTGCGGATGTATAGAATACAAAATGACCGTTGGAACAGCATGGGAAACAGACTTCCTTTGTAGTCTCAAGCAGTGGTTTGAAAACTACAAAAGTCTAAATTTCCCACAGCTGATTGAATAACATCTAACCAGTAAAATCTAGTGTACTTTACACCAATCGAAAGATCGAAGTTTTCCCTACAAAACGATATAAAGGTATCAATAGAAAGACAACCAATTGTAAGCGATATCTCGAATGTAAAATGTGCTGTTTCATTGGTTGAAAACTGTCCAATTGCAAAGGTTTATAGATAATTTCATATCTTTGGAACCATACAAATGACTTTTGATTGGATGGCAGACTTTGAAAGTTAAAAACTTGACGAATCGAAAGGTATCTCTAAATTATTGTCAAAATACCCGGGTCGAGTGGTAGAGAACTTCAAAGAAATGACAAAGTTGAGTCTTTCCATTTGATTTATTCGCGTGGCGTTGCCTTTTCAGAAAACTAATATTTTAAAATTATGATTACATATGTAAATATAAGTTTTAGAAAAAAATTATAAATAGAAAAATAATTTCCTTTTCAACGGTTTTTGTCTTTTTGAGATTAGAAGGTTTTCAGTGGGTGAAATATTCGATACAATCACGCATTACAAATGTGTTGTTGCGGCATGGAGTGTGTTGCCGGATCTAGGGCTAACAAATATAGTAAAATAATTAATTAGGGCCCATACTAAATTCTATATTAATGTAAACAAAAATAATGTATTGTTTGAGATTATTATTAATTTAGTAATTTGTTTAGTTATTTAGTACATTTTATTCTAGTTAATTCGACCACACAGCTGAACCGCTAACGCGAGTTGAGCAAATTTCCAAAATTAAGTTTATAGACCTATATTTTAGGGTTTCAACCAACAATTTGGGAAATAGGTCTATTCGCAACGGTGCTGAATAGCTGCAAAATGGTTCGCACGCCATTCCGCATATTGGGAGTATCTTCAACACACAAAGCTTGCGTGCTTCGCACGCCAACCCCATTGTAGAATCCACCACATGGTTTTGAACCGGGTACTTCTATGGTGTTTTATGTTTTGATCGATTTTGGGGGAACCAAGCAAGCTATAAGGTCGCGTAAAAAAACAAAATGTGCAGAATAACATCCTACATTTATATTTGTAGAAACAACTCAAAAACAAATTCATTCTCTTAATTCTCTTAAAATAGTTACTTCCCGTCAAAAAACGTGTTTCCAATTGTTGGATTTTTTGGCTAACGAACTCGTCCAAGCGATGTAGGCAACCATCGTGTGTACCAAATTTTAACCAATTCGGACGTAAAATGCAGCCGCTAGAGTGCGAACACACACATATATATATATATGATTTTTAATGACACCCTAAAACGTGTCCAATCGATGGGGACCATGGTCGGTGCTCATTTGCTACTCCCGACCTTGGGTCTTACCAAAAAGGCCACTGCAATAGCTTATTTAATAACACTAGGCATTTGTTAACACTTTACTAATGTAGTCCTAAGCCACACCCCTGATAGTTTTGTATAAATTCGGAGCATGAAACACTGTTAGGTTTATAGTTTGGTTATTGTAACTCGTGCATCACTGAAGATGACGACTTTGTTGTTGAAACACGTTTGAGTTAATAAACGTATTAGTTGTGAGATTCTGTCTTCAAGTTTTATTCTATCAAAATATTATATCATTTACTCGATACATTCGACTTAAATTTAGACTGTAGGATTTTGACGGATAGCTTTCAGAATGGCCGATTAGTCAATGATGACGCTAAACAGACTGACGGCCAAGTCGTACCATTACAATAATACTGAAGTGCAATTAAATTGTTTACAGAAAAGACAAAGTCTCTGTTTGGGAAGTGGATGGTAAACGCTACAAGCCTTATTGCCAGAACCTATGTTTGTTGGCCAAGTTCTTCCTCGATCATAAGACACTTTACTATGATGTCGAACCATTCTTGTTTTACGTGATGACTATAGGGGACAACGAAGGTTGCCACACTGTCGGATACTTCAGCAAGGTATGAGCTTGTTTTTGCATTAGTATTTTATGGTATTCCTAATGCTTAGTGCAATGTTTGCTGTGGTGTATGTATTTCTTTCAGCTGTTTTAAGTAAAATTATAATAATGTTTTATGACAGTGGCAGATTTCATTCAGATCAAAGGGTTTTGGTCTATGTCGCTATGAAATATTAAATCTTTTTACCCGCCGAAGTTAACAGGATTGTACAGCAATCCCTCGCTATTCGCAAAGGATAGGTTCCGAAAAATTGGCGCAAATAGCAAAAACCAAATCTTAATAGGAAAAGGGAGGTTATGTTTGTGATATATAGAAAATTTGAAACATTATTTATATTAATACCTATATAATTAATTTACATAGATACAGGCAGTCTTTGTTGTACGCGGTCCCAAAGGTTTAGTATTTGAGCTGAGTTGTTTGGAGTGTAGACTACAGTTGATAATTTTATTAGTTATTGGAGCGTTGTTTGTTATTTCACTCTCCCCTCAAGGTCAGAACGCTCATAACGGTACCTCTACCCAACCCTACTTGCTTTGTCATTGTCTGGGTTTGTCTGTTTTTAGAATTTAGTCACCTCAAGGCATCAAGCTATAGATAAAATAAAACCTGAACACAAAATCTCACAATAAATACGTTTACTAATCTCAAACGCGTTTCAACGACAATGTCGCCATCCTCAGTGATGCACGGGCTACAGTAACCAAACTATAACTGATCTAACAGTGTGACAACGCACCGTATAAATACTTAACCAGAAGGGGCGTACCCTACAGGGGGCGTGTCATAACCTATGCTAAGGCGTTAACCACCGCCTACCGTTTATCAAATATCTTAACAATATAACTTAAATAAGATTGCTAAACTAATATTAATATTTAACAAAGCGTAGCATTATTACATTAATAAAGAATACTGTAAAGGACCTAATTCATTATTCACAATTATGTTACGGTATTTGTTAATATAAAAAGTTTCCCAAGCGTCCAATGTGTTGGGTTTAGTTACATGTTTTAACAGTTTAGAATTTTCTATTTTAAAATGATGATTTTCATCTAAACAATGCTTAGCCATAGCAGATTTATCAGGCCTATTATATTTTAAATGAGAAAAGTGTTCTTTACGTTGACCTATATACTTTTTAGGACACATTTCGCAGTTAATACAGTAAATTCCGGATTTGTCGTGTTCTTGAATTTTGTCTTTAGGATTACCCAGCATCCTACCAAGATTATTATCAGCCGTCAAAGCTACATTCAAATTTGC
>JAGFPH010020410.1:0-14261 GCA_018207615.1 Philaenus spumarius | reverse complement strand
TTCCTCTAGGGCCATAGGTGCTCACTAAGAAAGGGTTTGAAAAAATTTGAAATTTTAGGGGGTTTGGGGGGATCAAAGTTGTTAAAAACTATTTCTTCAAAACTACCGAATGGATTGGAATGAAATTTGGTATGTAGCTTCCTCTAGGGCCATAGGTGCTCACTAAGAAAGGGTATGAAAAATTCGAAATTTATAAGGGGTTTGGGGGTATCAAAGTTACTAAAATCATAATTTCAGATCTTTTATTATTATGACAATAGTGTTTTTATTATTTAAGATCTATATATATAAAAGCCAAATACCACTCACTGACTGAACACTTAAAAAGAATACAATTACGTTAAAAAGACTGAAAATACCAACCACCACAGGCAACGCCGTACGGGTCAGCTAGTACTATCATAAGACAATGCAACAATACCATATGAAGACCCTACAGCAGAGATGTCAACTTTTCTACTTTCCCTTAAACCTTTTGTTCAAGCAGTGATGTTAGAACGCCCGACTAAGTCAACTATACGAATTATATATGAATTAATATAATGTTATTTTTTTAAATATTAATATTGTAACCAATAAACATTTTTTTAAACCAATCGGTCGAGTTGAACAACATTAGTTGAGTTAGCGCAGTCGTAGACACTTCACTCAATAAATATGCGTAATTCTTCTAGTATTTTCCATTAGTGGAGTGAACCTTGCTTAATAAAGACATGCTATTAAGTAGAAGTTCAATCATAATAAAAATATATTATTAAGTAACGAAAATGTCGAGAAGATAAATTAAAATTGTGAACGAAAATATTGTTTAAAAGTTTTGTGTTAACCAAGGAAAACACTTTTACCTACATATCTGGACAAAAGAGATTGCTATACATTAAATCTTGAAATGTCATAATTAAAGCAAGAAGTTGATGAAACACCTTTTAAATTGTATGGAAAAATCACCAAATTATTAAATTTACAGAGTGCATATTTTTTTTTAACAAGAACAAACGTGGCATATATGTGACTATGTAGGTGTACACATTTACTTTTTGAGTTTTATTAAGAGAACTTGAGGAAACATTTGCTTAAAAACATTGGGGAAATCCCCCAACGTTTGGGGAAACTCTTAGTAAGCCAGCAAATTATTTTCCAGATAAAAGTAAAATCTATACACAACCTATCAAACATTACGATTTTCCTAAAAGTCAAAATAATTTTAACAGAAAACCGTTAAATTTTAGCAACTATTGTACCAACAGCCAAATCATTTTTATAAACCTCTCTTCGCTAGCATAGGTCAGTCACAACAAAGACAGTTCAATAACAATGACAATCCGATACCTAAATTACCCCAAAATTCAGTCAACTCCTTTCAGGATATCATTAACACACTAAGGCGGGTCATCTAAACTAATCCCTAACTGTACCAAATATCAAAGTGAAGCATGGAAAATGAAGAGACAAATTACTGATACTCTTTGAATTAATGTGACCAGGACATTATGTTATTGACGAATTGTTAGGTAATAAATATTTTCAAGACTGCAGCAACCTGTGGGATAGCGGTGCAGATAATGACGCAAAATTTCAAACTAAAGAGAATAATATTTAGGGTAAACAAACTTAAGAACGAATTTTTACCGATCGAAAATAACCTTATATTATATAGAGTGTTCATAAAGTCCTTTTAACCTCCTTTATTATTGTTGTTATTCCAAATAAATTAACACAACTTTGTATATATATTGTGTTGCATTACATATCTAAACCTTTATGGTTTTGGGTGCTTGAGGGGGGTTAAAATTTCAAATATAAAGGTAGGTCATGTAAAACACCATCGAAAAGCTTATTAAAAGAGAAACAGAATTGTGCAAACTAGAGCTTAGTATCTTGCTTCGTTACAAAGTAATTGAAAATCAAAGTTCTGGGAAATGATATTGTTAACATAGCATCAAAGCAGGCTATTAATTTGTTAACATTAGGAATAAGTAGGTTTTATATTATTTTCCAGAACTACATTATTGTATTAGTTCATTTAACTACAGTAAATTTGAGCTAGTTTTTATCTGTTTAGTCCTGCATTTGAACTTATATTTTAAAGAATTTGCAGAATTGAAAAAATATTTGGTGCAACATTGGATAGTAATAAAATCGTCAAAGAATAGACACAATATGTTTTTGATAAGAATACCTTCACTCTATCGGCATACTTCGGCAGTGCAATAAATAATTCAAGAGTGGGGTATAAAAATAAGTTTATTTGGTCTTGTTTTTGAAACTAAGGCTAACTATGATTTTGTTAACAATACCATTCAACCCCTTTTACCTACTTTAAGTGCTTTTCACCTAGTAAAAAAGATAGGCTAATCATACATGTAGGGTAGGTTTCCTGGAATTCCAGAAAGTTATTTTTGGTGAACATAATAATTTTCTTGATGAAAATACTTTACATTTTGGCAATGTAATATAAATATTTCAAGGTGAATAAATTGTCAGTCAAAATGGACCTTCTTTTGAAACTAAAGTCATAACAAAGATTTAGTTAAGAATATCATCCCAAACCTTTTTACCTGCGGTTTTTAAGGGTTTTCTACCTGCTTACAGGTAAATCACACTTTTAATATTGGTTAGGTTTAAAGTTAGAATTTATGTAAAATCTTTACTAGTGGGAAGAATTTAAGGTTGAAATATGGTGGCATCAAATGATTTAACTATATGTGGATTATGAATTATTCGTTTTAAAAATTATGGTTACAATTGTATAACATTATATTCTATTAAATTTGCCAGAACTCCCTTTGATTTTGAGTAACTGCCGAGTGCCTCTTAATAATAAAATAGTATTATTTGAACGTAATCTGGTATAATGTAGTTAGTAAATTTATTGCTCAGTTCCTCATTATTTTAAATTGTAATTAATAATTTCACCATTTCTTTGATCGATATCATGATTTATTATTCATAATTGGTCATTTATATTTAGGGACAGTTAAATCTGTTGCATTTAATATATGTCTAATATCATTTAATTTTTAAAAATTTTGAACATTTTTGTTTAAAGTGACATTGTTTGAAATGGTATATCATTAGGCCTACCAATGTAAACAATTGCGTTTTCTGAAAATAAATCCATTCATCGAGGGTGAATAAAAATACAAAAACCAAAATCGTATAACTTTAGAGCCACTATCTTGAAACGGAACCAAATAAGGCACATTTATTTCAAATTTTTAATTTTAAAACACTAAAAATTATGCATCGCTTGATACAAAGTGAGGTAATTCATCAGTAACAAATAAGGTATAGTTATTCAACGATAAATCGAATTATTATTATCTTTGATTCATAACTAATTATGTTATTTATACTTTGATTCATTCAGATATTTTGAATACATACTAAATGATTGAATTTGAAAACAAATACTTAAGTTTGGATATAAATGTACAAAAAACTTACCTTCATTAGCAACGCGAAAATTTCTATGAAGGTAAACGGAATTTGGAAAATTAATATCACAAATTCTTCACTAAGAAAAGTTTATTAAAACAGTTCAGACACTTATTTGTTAACTTTTAGCGTTATAAACATACTTTTTTATTTCTTATTGTTTGTGTACATATAATGTTTTATTTATGACTACATTTTTTGTTTTATTCCAAATTTATTCTATATTCAGGATGTTCAGAAAAAAGGTTGTAAGAATTCAGGGAGTGATTCACCAAATCAAAATAAGATGAAAAGTTCCAACAAACATAGGTCCAAAAATGCTCCATTTTATGTCTAGCCACCATTTCTTTTTACAAAATAATTTATACCTAGAAAAATGTTTGACTGATTGAGTTTAAACTAGGCTTGAGGTTTAACCTAACTTTTTTTGTTAAAATGTACGGATTTTGAGTAATTTCGGTTTGAAATTTTGAAACAGCTGTCATTTTGAAACGCATGATTGGATATAATCTCTTATTTTTCTTGAGATAGATCTTTGTTAGGTTAAACTTCATGCAGTCTCATCAGTCAAACATTTCTCTAGATATGAATTATTTTGTAAAACAACAAAATTTCTACTGCACAGAAAACGGAGCATTTTCAACTCAGTTCAAAAGGGGCCTTGTATCCATTACGCTTATGAATGTAATTATAAAATGAGCTTCAATTAGATTTCAAGCTGTCGACGTTATTAAGGGTATGCAATACAACTCGAGTCAAAGCATTGAATCCAATGAGCGGAGCCAACCTTTGAGATGGCTGGTTATGATATTGCAATGGTAAAGCGCTCGAGCGCGAATAATTCCAGTCTTATTTTTGATTTTCGCCATAAACGTAGGACATTTAAATTTACAGAAAGCTCCAATGTAAAGTTAGTAGTTAATAAAATTCGCCCCGGTGTTTTACTGCTATCAAAAGAATCGGCTGATAATCATGTTTTTCGTCTTGCTTATAAGCAAATAGCTTTAGTAAAAATATATAATTTAAATTTTGGGTAACCTACGAATTATAATTTAGATTTTCATGACGATTTCATGCGAATTACAAAAGATTATCTTCAAAATTCTCGATGAATTATAAATTATGTTGAAGAGGACTTTATGGGACTGTTCCGTCCTGGTATTGCACACCCTTAAAGCACATTTTAAATCAAGCAAATATCTTTGTTTTCTCAGTAAAAAAACATAATTTATTAGCTGGAAACTTTAAAAAAATGCATAATCGCCTTGTTTTTATAGTATCTAAGTCTTAAAACAAATAAAAATACATTTATTTTTGCTATATGTTATGAAATACATACAATTACAAACGCAGATAGTTTTCTAAAACGAAAAACATATTACTTCAATAAATTAGAAACTGTTAGTGGACTTTGTACCTCTTTGGCCATATGCAAGGGCCAAGCGAAGTATCATTTTTGATTAATAGTGTTAGCAATTTGTAAGTGGGGTTAACAAAGGAAGGGTTTTACCTGCCCACTCCTTTGCCATAAATTAAAACATCAATTCTTAAAGTAAATAACTTTCTTCTGCCGACATATTTTTGAATATAGCCTAACTTCAAATGTATTGTTCTATTCAGGTAAACTCCTACCAAATACTCTACCATTATGGAACCCTTTTTCTCTTATCTTTAACCGCCTATAGTAAATGTCATGTTTGTACATTTACATTACTCGTACAACCTAGATAGAACAAAATAAAGTGTGATATATTTATTATTTATAAAAGAACTAGTGGTATGTTATTTTTAGTTATTTTTATTAAAAAAAGTAGGTACAAAGTTTATATAGATCGTTTATAACTCGTGAACCGTTTGACGGATTTTAAACGAGTTATAAAAACGACCTTGTACTTTTTTTGAATCAAAATAACTAAAATGATCAGTATTGTCCCGTAAACGTCAATAACTTATGCAATTCTAAACTCTAAACGAATCTTTATGAACTTTTCGTACGTTCTTTGTATTGATATATTGAACTTCTCTTGAAAATTTGAGTCAAAGTGGTTAGTAATCATAGATTTCCGTTAAAAATGATATCGAAGGACCGAAAACCGGGTACATTATTATAGGAAATCGTTTATATCTTAAAAACTAACTATCAGAAGTAATTTTGTTAAACAAATTCCGATTCCTTATACAATTTACTATAAATTATCAAGTTTCTATTAATTTATATTAATAATTGTACATATACTATTGGATATAGTATAACTATTATAGTTTACAATTTATAAACAGTATTAAAAATTTATGTATTTGGTTCGTAGCCCCTATTCTAAATTAAACCCTAGGCATACCATCTAGACTAGCCATAAACTCAGACGTAATCAAATGCAAATAGAGCTACAAGTTTTACACTTAAGCAGCAAATAATAATTCCTGTATTTGGGGCGTAGCCCCTTGCTAAATAGATCCGAACCATACAACGATGTTGGCTACTATACCCAGGCTAATCCAAAGATAAATAAAGACAAGTTGTATACAATATATACATAGAAAATTTATATTTCTAAATTTGTGGCTTACCCCCTAATGTAGAATACAACCGAACCATACCATGCAAACTATTGATAAACTCTGAGGTCAACAAATGTAAATAGAGCAACATGTTTTACATTTTATAAGCAGCAAATACTAATTTCTGTATTTGGGGCGTAGCCCCATTGCCATGTAGATCCAAACCATACCACGATGTCGGCTACTATACTCAGGATCCACCATAGGTAAATAATTTGACGTTTTTTTACAATTTATAAACAGAAAATCTAAATTTATAAATTTGGGGAGTATAACCCCTTATTGTAGAATAGACCCGAAACGTACTATGTATGTAGGCTAGTGATAAACTTGACTTAATCAAATGTAAATAGACCTATAAGATTTACAGTTCATTAGCAGCTAATAATAATTTCAGTATTTCGGCGTAGCCCCATTACAATTTAAATTTTGCCATACTGTAATGTCGGTCGCAATACTGAGGATTCACTAAATGTACATAAAGGAACATAGTTTACAATTTATAAACAGAATTAAAAATATATGTATTTAGGGCGTAGCCCCTATTCTAAAATAAAACCGAGCCATACCATCTAGACTACCTGCACACTCAGACGTCATCAAATGTAAATTGAGTGACAAGTTTCACAGTTTATATGCAGTGAATAACAATTTCAGTATTTGGGGTGTAGCCCCATGGCTCGTTAGATGGCAAACCATACCACGATGTCGGCTACTTTACCCAGGATCTACCATAGGTAAATAATTTGACGTTGTTTACAATTTATAAAAAGAAAATCTAAATTTCTGTATTTAGGCGTAGCCCCTATTTCAAAATAGATGGAACAATACCAAGTAAACTAGTGATAAACTCAGACATCATGTAAATAGACCGACAAGTTTTATACTTTATAAGCAGCAAATACCAATTTCTGTATTTGGGGCGTAGTCCCATTGCCATATAGATCCGAACCATACCAAGATGTCGACCGCTATACGCAGGATCCACCATGGATAAATAAATTGACGTTGTTTACAATTTATATCAGAAAATCTAAATTTCTGTATTTAGGACGTAGCCCCTATTCTAGAATAGACCCGAACCATACCATGTAGATTACCTGTACACTCAGGCGTCATCAAATGTAAATTGAGTGACAAGTTTCACAGTTTATATGCAGTAAATAACAATTTCTATATTTGGGGCGTAGCCCCATGGCTCGTTAGATGGCAAACCATACCACGATGTCGGCTACTATACCCAGGATCTACCATAGGTAAATAATTTGACGTTGTTTACAATTTATAAAAAGAAAATCTAAATGTCTGTATTTGGGCGTAGCCCCTATTGAAAAATAGATGTAACAATACCAAGTAAACTAGCGATAAACTCAGACGTCATGTAAATAGACCGACAAGTTTTACACTTTATATGCAGCAAATAAGAATTTCTGTATTTGGGGCGTAGCCCAATTGCTATATAGATCCGAAAAATACTATAAAGTCGGGCGCTTTACGTTATTATTAGTGTAAACAAAGTTATAAAATGGTTTACAGTTTATAAACAGTAAACATCAATACTCGTATTTGGGGCGTAGCCCCTTTGCATAATAGATCCGTACCGAACCATGAAGTCAATCGCTCTACTCTCTGGTCATCAAATATAATATAGTTTTACAGTTTGTAAACAGTAAATAACAATACTGTACATGTAGTTGGGGCGTAGTTCATATTCAAAAGTAAGCTTGACTTTTCTAGGAAGTTTAATGCTTTACGCACCACATCAAATGTAAATAAATCACCAGTTTATAGTTTATAAACATTACATAATAATATCTGTATTTGGGGCGTAGCCCCTAAGCAAATTAAATTCAAACTATATAACGAATATTTCCGCTTTACTCAGACGTCATGAAATGTAAATAAAGCGCTATTGTTTACAGTTTACAAACAGTAAAAACAATTGGTACTTTTGGGCCGTAGCTCCTTCGAATATTTGGTTTCAATAAATCAAGGAATGGGAAATGACAACTAAAAGTTACGAATAAAAGAATCAATGTAGAAAACTACATTTTAATTTTTTTTACAGTGTTGCCAGATTTATGGACGTAATATGACACTAATTTAGTCATTCTGTATAAATGAAAAACATAAAAAGGTCGACTGCAGCGACTCTGTCGAAAGAACTCAGAACTATGAAATGTATATCATTTACTAACTTCCTACCATTATTGAGTGCACCCAAATATTTGCAACATGTTTTTAGGTCTGAAAAAAAAATTTAAAAATATGATTTGATATTTTGTTGAGCAACCTTATGAAATATAGAACACGCTTACTCTTTAAAATATAACACTGGTTCACGACACAATTGTTTAACATGGGGTTGTACTATTGCGTCCTTATACGGACGCGACATTGCACCCAGACGCAACTTTAAATGTAAAGTGCTTTAACCCTAAGTCGGCCTTGGTTAAAGCTAAAATTGGCCAGCCCGTTTTTAGCGTTTTGTAAGCATATTTTTAAAAATTCGCCAAAAATAGTAAATGAACCCCAATCCAAATGTGTTCAATAGCTTTTTTGTAGAAGAAACTTCAAAGAATTCAAATATGCCACTAAAAATTAGTTTATTTTGAAATTGTAAAAGTTATTAGCTCAAGAAACAAAAAATGTTCAGTAACGAAAGGAAAAAGTTCAACTTTAGACCTACATAAAAAATAGTAAACATGGAGTAAATAGTAAACAGTAAGCGTAAAAAAGTTCCGTAATTTAGTTCTAAATAGAACTGTATAAAAACATTTATCAATTTCAAATTTTTTATTTTGAAAAAAACAGTTTTTATGTTTTAAGTACACAACTGGTAACAAACCTAGGCCTAGATTGTAACGTCATTTACTAATATATGCTTTGACCAAAAATGAAATATTATTATAAGAAAGTGTAAAGGATAAATCAAAGAAAAGAACGGTATACTTGTCTTTCCTTAGTTCACAAAAGTGTTTGAGTTATATTTATTTGAATAACAAAAAGACATCAGTCGAATAAAAAGTCCCGAGTCAACACGTGCATGTAGGTCGGGTCATTTGAATAGCGTGGGAACAAACGCCCTAGGCGTTCTCACCACAATTCCACTTTTCACTGCTGTCTAGACAAACACAAAACCGGTTATATCTGGATTACTTGACACTGTTCGAAACTTCAGACTTTGCTCTACAAAATGGTGTAAATCAATCTATCAAAAGATAAGGCGTAGCCTTCACAATATCTGTTGACAAAATGGCCTGTTTATTGGTTCAGAGACTGTCCAATCGCAAGGGTTTACAGTATCTCTTGAATGAAACAGTAATTGTACAGTGACATCTGATTGGAAGACACCAACAGAAAGATAAAATCATGACGAATCCCATGGTATCGTTATAATTGCCAAAGGAATATTAGTGTAGGCGGAGAAATACGTCTAAAAAGTGGGAAATAACAGTACAATTGTATGCAGATTCGCGCGCGGAAATAGCTGTAGCCCGATATACATATTTTAAAACGATGATTACGTATGTAAATATATGTTTTACGAAAAAGTTGTAAATACAAAAATTGAAGTTTAATTCATTTCCTTTCCAATGGTGCCAGTTTTATTACGATTGGATAATTTTAAGTGGGTTAAATTATCGTTTATGCAAATGTCTCGCTATTGTCTAGGTTGTTGCGTTTGCGCCGTGAAACATGGTGTCATGGTGGTGTTTGGCCGGTTGTGGGTTAACATGGACGCAATAATGATACAAAAGTGTATATATATATATATATATTATGTATATGTATATTTATATATATATATGTGTTCACACTCTCGCGGCCGCATTTTAAGTCCGATTTGGTTCAAATTTGGTACACACATTGGTTGTCAATGTTGCTCGGATGAGTTCGTTAGCCAAAAAAAATCAAATAACCGGAATCACATTTTTTGACCGGAAGTAACTATTTATTGAGATTTTTCCTACGAGAATGAATTTTTTTTAGAGTTTTTTCTAAAAACATAAATGTAGGATGTTATTCTGCACATTTTTGTTTTTTTAAGCGACCTTATAGCTCGCTTGGTTCCCCCCAAAATCGATCAAAACGTAAAATACCATAAAAGTACCCGGTTCAAAGCCATGTGGAGTTGGCGTGCGAAGAATATTATATACTCAAAATATTGTGCGAAGTTTGTATTGAAGATACTCAAAATATGCGGAATGGCGTGCGAAGCATGCAATGCATTGTGTATTGAAGATGCTCCCAATATGAGGAATGGCGTGCGAAGCATTTTGCAGCTATTCAGCACCGTCGTGAATAAATCTATTTTCCAAATTGTTGATGATACCCTAAAACTTAGGCCTATAAATCTAATTTTGGAAATTTGCTCAACTCACGTCAGCGGTTCAGCTGGTTGAATTATTGTTTTTCTTCTAACAGCTATGTATACATTTATTGTGAATTACAATAGATGCAAAAAGTATATTTATAAATAAATATTTAAAATATAAAACAAAACCTTTATTTAAAATAAACATTCTAATTTTCTCTCAATACTTTTAAACACACCAGATGTGCGTTGATTACGCGGACATTGTTTATAAGAGAAATCAAGAGATCGTCTGGGCAGGAAACTCGATAAACAAAAGAAGATGTGTAAAAACTGACGTTAAGTTTCAAGGCAGTGTACTTACATGCTTAGTCGGCTGCAAATTACAAATGACTAGTTTTCCGTTGTTATATTTCTTGGTGTGTAGAGGTAGATTGCCACTAGGTACGATCTGCATCGTTGTTCCCAGACATATACTCAGATCTGCTACACTGAAACACACGGATACCTTATCTTAGAGGTAAACTTTTAGTCACTTAATAATAATAGTTTTGACAAAACATTTACCATTGTTAACCATTGTGTCTTTAATGTATCTGATAGCTAAAATAAATAATAATTTAGAGATATTTTGAAAAGCAAATGTAAAATTTAAAAAAAAAATACAAATAGTAATGAGTTTTTTTCAGTTTACTGAGTAAACGGCCTATTAAAGAGTTGATGTTTATTTGAAAAGGCACTACAAAAACCAGGCAACCAAAAGTAATACATTCTACTAAAGATGTAGAATATGTAAGAACGCCCGAACAAGGTTCTGGAAAAATTAAGGCTGGGCTGGGGAAATTTTGACTAAGAAAAATCCACAAAAATTGAGAAAGAAATATTATTTTGGGGCAAAGTAGATAAGAATTGAAAAGTCACCCAATCGGTTTGTTTACAATATACAGGATGTCCCCAAACTCTCTGATCCCTTTTTGTGGATATGTTCCTGGGATCGAGACAAACATATTTCACAATAGAAACATGGGTCTACGGTGCTTACTTTTTCGTCTGTCTGTCTGTATGTGTTTTTTACAAAATAATTTATATCTAGAGAACAGTTTGACAGATCGTGTTCAAACGTGACATGAAGTTATACCTAAACATGATCTATTTTAATTAAAATAAGCGATTGTATCACACGTTTAAAAATAGCGACTGTTTGAAAATTTTAAACCTAAATTACCAAAAAACCGTACATTTAAGAAAAATGACAAGACACTTTTTTTGTAGCTCCGTAAGATGTAATGACTCGTTTGTTTCCATTTTTATTGCGTAGAAGGGTTGTGGATTGGGGAAATTTTTAGTGTAAAAAAGTGTGTTCAGGAGAAATTTGGTGCGCTAAAACATTTTCCACGCCCCTGATCCCACCAGTTCTAGCGTCAATACAGTTTAAACAAAAACATATCTCAAGTGTCTACATGTTACTTAATTACCATGAGTGAAAGTCGGCCAATCCCAAGTCCTTCTCCGGTAGATTGTGTTCCCAGTCTAGTATTGTGTCGTGCATACGACCTCGACACGGTCGTCCGTTTGTCTTGGACGTCGGACACGGTTTCTGCAAACACTTCTGACCCACTGATGTCGTAGCGCCGTTCCTTACAAACTGCCTGCAATTTGCAATTAAATTATCAAAAACTTTAAAAGCAATTGTAATGATAAAAGTAGGTAGTCTTTTAGAAGTTTCGTATTTAATAATGTACAACATCAGGAGAGAGAATACTCATGAGAAGCTGTAAAAAAATTCAATACTTTATGTTTACACTTGTACACATGTTTGAGAACCAAGTGTGAAGATTGAGTACACAAATCACTATACTTGTTTAATCATATTAGAGCATTTACACTTGCACACAAGTTGATTTTAACATTGGGATTTAACATCCCATATATTAGAAGCCCTAATTTTCTCAATTAGTTGCAGTGTTGTTTCCCGACTCCAATTATTAGACATATTAACTTTAAGTTGAAAAGATTAAAATGAAATATTAACGATTTGTACACAACACAATAAAGCCTAACCTACAAAAAGTATTGTTACAATGTGAGAGCTTTTGAGTGAGCAAATGTTTCTGGATTTGTTAATTCAACAAGTATCTCACACAAGTTCTCATACATGTGTACAAGTGTAAACGTACCTTAAGATACACCAACTTAGGATATATCTTAACCGACAGCATTTGTTTCCATATACAAACTGGCAGCAGTGATTTAAAAAAGCATAAATAGACCTTTCAAATAATTATGTAATTGACTACGTAAACAATACTTGTTTAGAATCTTGTTGGCTTTCTTTTGTATAGTTATTCATGCTATTGTCTCTTGGGCTAAATGAGGGCAAGATAGTTTCTTAGTATGTTTGTTATTGTATTCTGATTGTCACCAGAAACACGTGTTTTATATCAATTAATTGTATAATGTGTAGCTTGTTTGTACAAATTATAATGTTTTAAATATTATTTAACTGTAGTAGAACTTTGACAATGCCTACTGCATTATTAAATGTTTAATGGCTGTATGTAAAAATAAAAAATATGAATTTATCAAATTTTATTTCGACTGAGATAACACACAGACAATTTTCAAAAATTACAAGTTAGCCACAAACTATATTTTATTTAGCCTATCATCTTTATTCACTGTGATATCTATCAAAATAAAGTTTGAAACTCTTAGAGAGAAGCTTCAGAGTCCGCAGTCGAGATTCTTAGTGTGCAGTGTGTTTTGTAAATTGTCGGGAAAACAAAATCATGTGGCATTAATGTTGAATAAAAACAATTGATGCAAAGTAATAGATTACCTTATTTTGCTCCATCATGTGACTTCATCTGTCTTTTTGGAGTTGGAACTCCATCCTCAGTTTATCCCTTCAAAAAGGTCGTCAAAACATTTACAACACTATACACCCATACATTTATTTATGACGTTGAGTCACGTGCACACTGATGTATGGTTCACGAACTACTGACTTGTGGCTGTCTGACTGACTATCTGATAATTTCAGATAACTGGCTAGGATTTCAGATAATTTGGTTCGTCTTATCAGTTTATTATGTTTCAAAGCCGTCTTATACAAGGAGGAAGATTGAAAATATAGTTTTCATTTAGTATGTTGTCTGGTGATTGTTTGAATGCTTTGTAAATTTCAAATTTCTTTAATGAATTCATCAAATGTCCCTTTTTTCGAATGTGGAGTGGTGTCATGCTGGTTTTGAAACCCGTGTATGAGTGATTGCTATCATTTAAATGTCACGCATAAATCGATTTATTGGCTTATAAGTTGTTTTTGGGCAAATGTTCTTTGAAGCGCTCCATGGAAGTTCTCCGTTGTAGATGTAGAAGCAATCACAGTCGTCACAATATAATTTATAGGCGCCTGATTTCTTATCCGTAGTTATGTTTGTGTTTTTATGCAAATTGTTCTGTTCTGTTTATTGTTACTAGTGGAAAGCGTGGCAATTATGTTATATTTACACAACCTTTTCGGAAAGAAAAGATAGATCAAGTCACATGACTGAGCAAAAATAAGGTAATTTATTACTTTGCACGAATTTTTATTCAATAGTGACCTTTTCACCCAACAATGAACATTAAACTGAATAAAAAGTATAATATTTTGAAACGGGTCAGTATAAACATCTTATTGTTTATTTTAATGTATGCACATTGATTTTTATGTAACATTTTCAGGTTATGTTTATCGTTAGTCGTTACGATTCAGTTTTTCATTGTACCTATGTTTTGTTCTACTGTATTTCAACATTTTCAACCTAACTTTACCTAACCTAACCTCACCTGGAACACTGGTTACATTGCTCTATAAACATGTTCCCGTGAAGTTCTGAAAGATGACCCCTCGACACTCCAGACCTGAGATGAAGACCATCAATGTTCTGACTGACAATGT
>JAGFPH010020409.1:2994-14261 GCA_018207615.1 Philaenus spumarius | reverse complement strand
ATTTTGTCTTCGATCACCACCACACCAAGCGAACACATCAAACGAACGAACTTCATCAAACGAACAACAGCTCCTACCTGGACGCTGCCAAGCTAACTGAATTCGTCAACACAACTGGAACGGATCCTACCTGGACTCCGCAGGCGAACATCGAGTGTACCTCACTCCGCCAGCAAACACCAGATTGACAACCGAGCTACAGGCCTTGGAACAACACGTTGGCCGGAATAGTGCCTAACTACGGGAGAATTGGCCGGACCAGTGCCACGCCGAGAGAAGTGAAGCTAAGGGAGAGTCGCCGAGTTAGTGAGGGAGTATTGCCGATCGCCAGGATAAAAGACGAAAATAAAATAATTCAATTTCTAATTCCTTTTTTTTTTTTTTTTTTTTTTTAGGCGGAAAAAATGCGTTTTGTGCAGACCTCAATCCAAATTAGAGGTACTGTGGGGCTCAACCAGAACGGTATCTGGCAATACCCACTAAAACAACCGCCCCCACCCCAAGTAAGGAAGTCACTCTGACTCCGAACCCGGCCACAAGTGTGTTTCTCGCGTGACCTCTCCTGAGGCATCAGTACAACACTCCTTGTAACCGCGTTACGGACAGAGACACTCCGCATGCATCACTGGGGTGAGCGTCAGCAGCATCTAGGGGCCATTCCCTAATGGCTGCAAGCAGCAATCTAAAACTCACTTAAATATAAAAAGAAGGCAAACAGGTTAGTATCTATAATGAATGGAGTCGCAGCCTAAAGAAACCTATGGCGGGTCGTCCAGAATAGCGGCAGGATGGGGCCTACCATCTTCCGGGATGTCGAGTCTCCCGCAGATCTCAGCTATATGAGGATAGCCTGAGTTGCGTGCATCCTGAAACAGTTTAGTGGCACATCTTATAGCAAACAATTCTAGGGTAGGGATACCAGCTGACCCTAGAATGGTAGAGTTCCTCACGTACCATGGCTGATGCGTGAGTCTGCGAAGAGCAGTAGTCTGAAGAGTCTCCAATTTTTTCCTGCTGGATTTGCTGGCAAGCGTCCACCAAGCGGTAGACGCGTACATCAGCACTGAGCGAACTATTAACAGAAAAATTGTTAATTTAGCTTTTACTGGCAGAGGGCTATGCCTCGCCAACAAGGGTGAGAGGAAACCCTGGATTTTCTTTCCTTCGGAGACCTTGTTCTGTACGTGTCGCCTGAAGTTGAGTCGACTGTCCAGCGTTATGCCGAGGTACTTTACGGTAGGCTTCCAAGGGATAGCCACCCCGTCAAGCTCAACTGCGGGAAGGGTTCTGCGTTTCATTTTACGCCTTTTCCTGAAACAGATGGAATCAGATTTATCCGCATTTATCTTAATGCGCCATTTCTGCAGCCACGGGGACAACGCGTCCATTTTTTTCTGCATGGTCTTAGTTGCGTATGCTGGATTCATGCTACTACAGTGTAGTAACGCATCATCAGCGTACAGCGAGAGTGTCACACCTGGAATGATAGGAAAGTCGTTAGTATAAACCAGATACAGTACTGGTCCCAGGACACTGCCTTGGGGAACACCAGCAAGTATCGGCCGCAGAGTGGAGAGTTCGCCGTCTACGAAGGTCTTGAAGGATCTGCCTGAGAGGTAGGAGCGGATTAAGTGTACAGCAGCCACCGGAACAGGAGACTCGCTCAACTTAAAGAGGAGGTCTTCGTGCCATACCTTATCAAAAGCCTTGCTGACGTCTAGCAATACTGCAACAGAAGACAAGAACTTATTGTGGTTATCAACCAGTTTGTTGATAACACGAACGAGCTGGAGCGTGGTGGAATGTCCACGTCGGAAGCCGAATTGCTCTGGTCTGATGTAGTCCTCTAGATAAGGCTGCATCCTAGAAAGAAAAAGACGTTCGAATATTTTGGAGATGGTCGGCAGCAGAGATATCGGGCGATAATTCTGCGGAAAGAGATGGTCCTTCCCCGGCTTCGGAATGAGGATGATCTTTGCGGTCTTCCACTGGGAAGGGAAGTGGCGCAACCTAAGGACAGAATTAAACACATTTAGTAATACCTCCACTAACTGAGGGGGCGCAGCAAGCAAGGCTCTGCCGCCAATCCGATCCAGCCCGGAGGCTTTCTTCGGCTTGACCGCAGAGACAGCGGCCCGCACCTCCTTGAGAGTGAATGGTTCGATGTCGTCGTCAGCCTCCGGTGGCTCAGCAAAGTAGTCGTCTACGAACTCCTCGATCATATCTGCATAATCCTCATCGCAAACGTCGTGATTTGGTTGAAACTGATCCTCCATAGTGTCAGCAAAAGTCTCGACCTTCTCCAGGGCAGAGTAGGCTAGGCCACGCTGCCCGTGCAAAGGCCGACTTGAGCGCTTTTCACTACGAAGTATCTTGGCCACTTTCCAAGCACTACCGTCTTGCAATTCCAGAGTATGCAGATATGAGTTCCATGACTCAGACCTGAAATCATTTAAAAGATTTTTAACTCGGTTGTTCTGCCGGTTAAAGAGATTCTTTGCTGCCGGAGAACGAGTGAACTGCCAATTGGTTCGAAGTCTTCGCCTCTTGGCAATTTCCTTCCGTAATTTTACGGGAAGGGTTTCCCGCGACGTCTCATGGGAAGTGGCGGTGGAAGCATCTGAAACAGAAAGTGTTATTAGGTTGTGTAACGAGCTGACCTGCTCGTCCAATTCCTCCACGGAATTTGGGGGTGCAGGATGCGTTAGGCGTTCAGCAATTAGTTTGTTGAAATAGTCCCAATCGACCCTGACACGTACAGTGTTGGGCGGTAGGCTTGAAGTAGGTCCGGCAGCGACAGTAACCAGAAGTGGGCAGTGATCTGACGAGAGATCCTGGGTGGCACGAACGACTATGGGAAAAGGAACATTTTTTGTTAAGACAATGTCAAGCACATCAACGAGCCCATGGGCAGGGTAATGAGTAGGCTCCTCGGGTGACAAGACCTCAGCACTAGGCTGAGAATCAATGAAACGTCGAAGAACCTTACCCCTGGTGTTGGTCCTCCGTGACCAAGAATTGTGCTTGGCGTTGAAATCACCTGCAACAAAGACATGTTCAGCACATTGAACTAGAGTGTCCAGATCGGACAGAAAGTTACCCTGAAAAATTCTAGTGGGTGAGACATAGGCTGCGACTATTAGGATCTCCAAGTCCCCAAGCTGTACGAAAACACCTGTGGACTCAAAGTGCACTGTATTAGTGGGAAAATCTCTGTGAGTTAGCCTGCGGTGCACCAATACAGCGGTCCCACCCCCAGGATTACCACCTCCGCCGCGGCCTCTTGAGACCCGGTCAGTGCGATAAGTCCTGTAGGCAGGAAGTGTGAAGGTATGACCCGGCTGTAGGTGAGTCTCACAGATAAGGATGACGTCGACGTCCTCTTCCGTGGCGAAGTAGTGGAGATCATTGCGCCTGGGGCGAACCCCATTTGCATTCCAGACCACCACCTTGAGGTCTCTATTCATCACGAATTAGATTCTGGAGGCTGGTCAAAATAGCTGCAAGCAGCTCTGCCGGGCTTTTGTTCGCAGAACCTAAAACAATAGAAATAAGCTGCGTGATCCACGAAGCCAGCTTTTCGTTAGTTAAGGAGGGACTGGAGGAGGTTGAGGCCTCAGCTCTGTCTTCTTGGACAGTCGGTTTGCGCACAGGCACACGCCGCTTTCTTGGATGTGCTTCCACAGGAGTCGATATCGACGATCCCTTGGGCGTCTCTGTGCCAGCGTTGGACTCGCTTGCGTCAGCATCTGAAACATACAGGTTTGGAGGAGTATTAACCTCCTTACGCGTAGCTCTCTTTTTGGTTCTCTTAGCTGGGATTTCAACCTCAGCCGTAGGTCGCTTGGAAGCCGTGACTGCTGCCGCGTATGTTAACGCGCCCGAATCTGGAACAGAAACACTAGGCACTGGTTGGGCAATCAGAGCTTTTGTCAAAGGCTGACTAGCCGACACAGCAGACGTGGAGGCGGCAGCCCGCGGGACAGCCCTAGGACTAGGTCCAGGTCCGCCCCTCCGACCACCAGGCGCAGTCGCAGCACCCGAAGCAGGACGCCGGTTTGAGATAGGCCGAGGCCCTCCTCTCCCCGCGCGACCCCCAGCCGGATTGCTACGCCTACTCCTTGCCCTCTCCGCCTGCTTATGGCTCTGGCAGCCCTTCCAGCTTGCCACATGTACGCCGCCGCAATTGCAGCACTTTGCTGGCTCATCGTTCGTTTTGAGGCAGTCTTTGGCCTTGTGTGTCCCAGCACACTTGAGGCACCTGGCTGGCTGTCCGCAGTTTACTGAGGAGTGTCCAAATCGCTGACAGTTGTAGCATTGTGTAACACCCTTCTGCGGCTGGAACTCTGCGACAGTGACCGAGAGTCCTAAAATCTCCTGCAACAAATAAATGCTTTTAAAGTTGCCAACCCTTTTCAGTTTTACTAAAAACGTGTTACTGGGGGCTCTACCACCACCTTGTTGGCGTCGCTCCAACATCTGGACGTGGTTTGGTGTGAAACCCTTCTCTTCAAGCTCCAGCTTGATTTCGTCGGGTGACAAGTGGTGAAGGCCACGAATGGTGACCTTTATCTCTTTGTCCTTTGGCAGCGAAAACGTGTGAAAACTTACGTTACTTGCTGCAAGGTGTTCTTGCAAAGCCCTGAAATCATACACATTTTTACAAAAAAGTCGGAGAAAGTTTCCGACACATTTAGCCTCGAAGGTAAGACCCTTAAGGCGTAGCCCCTTCAAAAACTGCGGGCAGTTCTTCTGTACGCCGTCTACGATGATAGGAGGAATCTTTTCACCCTTGGAATCTGAAACAGAGCTTTGATTAGTTTGGTTGGATCTGACAGTCCTGGCGGAACTGTCCGAATCACTGCCGCTGGTAGTGCCAGATGCATGTCGGCGTCTGCGATTTACGACCGTCTGGAACCCTCCGGAGTCCATGTCGTGGTCGCTCATTCTGGAACAGAAAACAAAGATTAGATTAAAAAGCCAACTTGAATCACTAAATGGGTCCTTAAAAAGGCCACTAAAATTACTAAAACTAAATCCCTAATACTAAATAGCAGAACGAAATAAGAATTAAAAACAGGTCCTTAAAAGGGCCTTAAGAATAAAATCGTACGACTCAAACTCCACCAAGTACCAAGGGACTGATAGCCGGACTAGTGCGTATTAGGCGACGCGCTGCCCAACTGCCGCCCCTATATGTCTGCGCTGTTGACTCAACAGAGGCAGACGGCACTCACTGAAGCGTAAGAAGCATGATGTTACCACTGGTAGAATTCCTCTAGCTGGTCCAAAGTCACTGCTGGTCCTGGTCCTGAGATGTTGACAGCTCGAAGTTCCAGAGAGAAGTGTTGGGGAATTTCTAATTCAAAATAAATCTTGTTCTTTCTACGCCAACTTCACAGCGCAACCGGACAGCAGACACAAGAAGACCCGTTCGCGGAAAAGAGGCTAGTCCGGCTAGAACCTCCGCCGTAGCTCCGGCTACGTGTCACCCGATACAAATCTACGCTCTTCAAGCTTTACACGGTCCTTCTCAGGGCCGCTTCAAAACAAGGTAGTCTCACCGATCCAAGGCATTGCAGTCGCCTTGGTGAACGGGTAGTGCTTGCGAGCACTATTCAGGGCTACTGCGTTCATCGCTTCGCAACGCTACGAACAACGCAACGTAACGACGCAGCGCTTCGAATACCTAGCAGGCTTCACCTGAGAAACTCCGCCCTTCTGGCCAAACTTTTAATCGCTCAGCGGCCCTTATCAGGGTCTAAGAGTTAAATAATAATTCGTACGAACGTTGGCCTATCTGGCACTAAACGGTCCTTTAAGGTCCAAGTTTCAAAAGTAAAGTAAAACGCCCTTCAGGCACATTCTGTCCCACATACGGTCCTTATCAGGGCCGAGACAGAAACTAAACTTTTATTTTATTTTTGTAATACTTGTTGTCGCCGAATAAATTCTAGCCGCGGTATAAATTAACCTCATCAATCCCCGGTGCTACAACAGGGCGAAGCCCCTAGTTATGTATAAATGATGTATTTCTGATGTGTATCTAATTAATCCACCTGTGATTTTTCAAGGGGATTTACTAGTACTTAATATTTTTAGAAGTAGAAAAGATATTGAGCTCAAACTTTGTATACCTTTTTTTGTTGCGTAACATTTTATCACTGTACGAAAAATTAGAACATTATTTTAAATGTTTTAAAAATGGTGGCCGTTTATAATTTTTAATGTCGATGATGCATAAAATATGATTTGTTCACGATCCATATTTTCAACAGAACTTCAACGTGTCGTACTTTAAACATAGTGTGAAAAGCAACAGTTCACGATTAAAAACCGCACGAGTTGTATTCGGTTAAAGGAAATATTAACTTAAAATATTACAACTTTAGATTATTCTGAATTTTAACATGTTAGAAATTTATTTTTAAACTCGGTCCATGTACTTAATTGTTTGTAAATTTATTAAATTTAAAATAATGTAATTACTTTGTAAATAATATAAATATTTGTTTCTCAAGTAGTTATAGAAGTTTTCGTAATAGTTTTGCATATGAACATAATGTAACAAGTATTATAAAATGACTCCGTGTGTTTGCCTAAAGGAAATCTTAATTATGTACATTACGATTTGAAATATTCAAATTTTAGGTTATTCTAGATTTTGACATGCAGCCTAACATAGTAGAAATGTATTTTTAAACTCGGTCCATGTACCGGATTGTTTGTAAATTAATTTAATTTAAAATAATGTAATTACTTTGTAAATAATATAAATATTTGTTTGTCGAGTAGTTATAAAAGTTTTCGTAATAGTTTTGCATATGAACATGCAAATTGGATTCTATAAAATAGACTTACATAAAACATATTTACTAATAAAAAATGTATATGCAACATATTTTGAATCGTGGAACTAAATTTTATTAACGATTGAGAAATAAAACAAATATTGACAGCATTTTTAATTTAAAACAGAGACGATGTTTAAAATTGGCGCAAATCAGTACTTTTCCTAATTTGTGGTATAATTTGCTATCTTTAAAAGTCAATGGAATAACGTTATTTATAATAATACAATATACTGTGCAAAGAAAGGAATTGCTATTGGTGAAATGTAAACAAAAATTTCTTTATGAATTTCAAATTAGATAACACAGTCCACAGTAATAATGATTGCAATTTATTATAAGTTTTACTCTAGATCATAACATTAATAATGCAGTATAATATAGTACATAATTGTAGTAAACTAATAAAAACATTTCATTACTAAAATAAATTATGTACAGGTTTTAAGAAACTAAGCAGAATAAGCACTAAGCAATAAGGAAAGAAATGTTGATATTAAACCGACTCTGATCAAGGTCAAAAGATTTGGTACGAAGCAGTCTGTCTGTCTGTAACAGTGAGAGGGAGAGTGTAGTAGTGACGTATGAGTGAAGTGCGCCCCTTCACTCCCCCCCAGATCTACCCCTTAACCCAGCGTGTCCGGTGTCCGTGTAAGCCAGCGCTGACTGGATGAAGGCGTTGGCACTACGTCGAACAAGCGCAACGCTTCCGAACACTCAGTCAGATATCTGTAGTTGTTCTTTTATCTGTGCCCCAGCCTAACACTTTCCTGCAAATTACGATTCACGCTTGGGTGAACTCGTGGCGCGCATTCGCAGAGAGGGAATGAAGCTTGGGGATTAAATGAGTTGATGTTGGTGGAACGACTCGCAGTGCAGGATCGGTCTGGCCAGACAGACCCTGGGGATTTATCACCTCGTAGGGTGTAAAATACTCACCCCCCACGGGCGGAGCGAAAAATGATAGGTATATCACTCGTAATAATGATTTTAAATGTAATTTGTACGTAGCAGGAGTACTTTAAAAAAAATACATTTTTAGATGTTTTAAAATCGTAAAAATCTTTCTTCTTCCTCAGTTGAACAATTGGTTGGAGTAACGTAGGTTGAATCTTGTTGTACTTAATTTTCAAAATACAAAATTGACTGACTCTCTAGGATCACAAATGTATTTATTACACACGCTAAAACAAGGTAGACCTAATATGTATTGTTCCTAATAGGAATAAAAGAGAGAGGGACAATTTTGATTAAGTTAAGTCTTTCTATCGTGAAGATAATTTACCAGTGGCGTAACTACATTGATTGGCACCCCCTAGCAGGTACAAGAACGGCGCCATCTACAAAAAACCCAAGTCGCACATGTCGGCTCTAGATGATCCCTCTCTACCCGTAAGCAATCCCACCCCACGGTCTTATATGTAACTATTACCTGGTAGTAATTAGACATTATTATTACTCTAAATTGAAATGAAAGTAAATAAATAATAAAGGTCACTCTTTACTACCATCTGTTGGTAGCATTGTAATTAAATATACTAATGCTATGAAGTTTCACACTCAAAAGAATATGCAAGCTTAAACTTTAAACTAATTTATCATCTTTAAAATGGAAAGAAAGACTGCAACTTTTAACATCAAACATCAAGGTTTATAATTTACAAAAATCTTGTAAGTTGTTATAATTACATTTATTTAAAACCTCTACTTTTTCTCAATGTGAAAATACTTGTCGGTTAACTTGTAAGGTCGATAGCACGAGGGCGGGTATATACTTTGAATGGGGTGATTATACTTTGGGGTTTCTCACGTTAATGACGTTGGTAAGTTGTTGGTACACACTACGCACACATCATTAAGCCTATGCGCATATTGGGACGCTTGTGAGATGACATGACGCGGTCTGCATGACACGTTCGCGTCACACTCGTCGCGTTGAGGAACGCATATTACAAAGCAGTTGCTCCCAGCTCTCGCCCAGTAGACACGTGTATTTTACTTCATTTTATTTTTTACAATGTTTAAAATGAATGATTCACGGATAAAACTATGTTTATTAAATCTAACCTAATTTAAAATGACTTCAGAATTACCAGAATCACTTGATATTTTTACTTCTTCTCGAAGTGCACAGGATGATACATATTATGTTTTTAAAACACACTTTTAATTCATTAACAAAAAATATTTATTAAGTAATTCAGTGGACATATATATATATATTACAAATTATTTCAAAATAATTATTTTATTAAAAAATTACTTTTCTTTAATGTTTATTGAAAATTTAGCTTTTTTATTCAAATAAATTCAATTTTATTTCCAAATTTTCCTCTATCAGCTTTTCCTGGGCCAACATCTAAAAAATGTGATAATGGAAAATGCACAGCTTTTGTGGTGCTGAATCCGAATCTGAGGTTTGCTTACACAATTTATTGACGCAACATTGAAAAAAAATGTAAAAACAAGTAAAAATTCTCATGTTTTGGTGGTTTTTTGCTTATAACTCAAAAATTATAAACTTTTCGTAAATAACCTTCCTATTCAAAAAAAGTTGATAAAATATCATTCAATAGATTTTTTTCTCCGACAAACTGTTGGGATTCGAGCACTAATTGAAAATTAGCCTATTTCGGCTGTCTCCCCAACTTCCCACTTTTTCACGCCAAAACTTAAGTTTATTATTAAAGGCTGTCAATTAGTGAATTCCTTCCAGTTCCTGCATATATTTTATTTAGATCGTATATGTGAGAAAGTAGGCCTACAGGTAATTAAAAAAAATTACATATAATAATGTTCAATAATAATAACACCCACAACTTAACAGACACAACTTAGTGTATAATAGACACCACCATTTTTTGTTATTTTATAAATTATTTTCTATAATTTTATAAAGATAGGTTATAACATTATGAAAATAATAATTTAATCCGAAGGTCAATATTTAAAATTGGGCAACGTTGACAGAATGAAACAAACGAGAGCCAAGTAACCCGATCATAGGATAACAAGGTACGCCCTGATAAGAAAACAAAATAATTTATTGCAATCTGCACTTTACTTTAGTTTCTTTACTTGTGGCCTGAGCGTAGCGAAAGAATGTGTTAGCAGATTTTTATTTTCTTACCACAGAAATTCATGGTTTTTAAAAGGCTCCAATTTTATGTAGGCCTACCTCAAGCCGTATGTGTCTATTACTCATTTTTGAGATGGGGTGGTAGGTATGGGATGGTGTTTTGGATTTTGTAAATAGTTTTTCTAACTTTCCCCCTGATGTCCTTAGATCAGATTTTGCATATATTTTTCCGTATTTTAAATAATATAAAGTTATCAAAATAACTTATTAAATAACATGTTTTAGCGTATCGAATGAGTGCGTTAGGTGATTTTCATTTTATTACCATAGAATTTCATGGTCTTTAAAGGGCTTTCCAATGGTAGGTCACAAGATAAGGGTTGTTATTTAAACAATTATAGTTGCCCCCTGTATCACATCTTTTAAAAAGGAGGACAACATTTTCAACCTCTTTAAACACCCTAAAAATTGTTATAATAGGTATGGCAGAGGTTTTACGTTGATATAGAAAGCCATTTAAATTATATCGAGGTGTATCAAAGTAGAGTGTGCGGTACTAAGAGGCAAAAGTGGTGGGGATGGTCACGTGACCTAAGCCCTACCCCTCGCCCCGCCCTCGTGTGGTGGGGGTCACGTGACCATTTAGGCCCCACGTTATCATTTAAGCCCCGCCCGTGGGGCCCCCAACCCGATCTTTGTGGGACCAACGCCCTGATCACGTAGGACCCCCACCCCTACTGACACCATATTGCCCACCCCGATCACGTGACGCTCCGTCCTCACTGACGCCATCTTGTTCACCATCTTGCCTTTTCGCAGCCGGGACAAACTGACTGATTTTATTTAATTAATATTTTAATTTTATTATTTACTTTAAAAAAGGTTCGGGTATTTTTGAGATTCGAACAGGGTACCTCCTTGTCCCGAGTCCCCCACGTTGCCGATTAGGCTACGATGATCTCTCTTCCCTAGTATTGTTTTAGTCGAGTATATAAGTTTAACAGTCGTCATTAACTGTGTATGATACAAGTGTTATAGTGTACTTGGGATATAATGTAAAATTCACTATATAACCCGAACATTACCGATCTTATCCGAGTCCAACCGAACATATAATATAAAGTAAAATACAACATATAACTCCGAATTTACCGATCGCTCCCGAGTCCATTTGAATCGCACTTAGTCGAAATTATGGTTTTGCTGTAGTACGCTCGCAAACCGATCTTTTCCGAACGTACCTAACCTATGGTTGGGACGAGATTGACCAATCTTGTAAAGAAATAATTAATACAAAGTTAAAACTAAATATTTATTATTGTAATAAACTTTCTAAA
>JAGFPH010020406.1:0-14265 GCA_018207615.1 Philaenus spumarius | reverse complement strand
TACCATGTCGCAATCGCTAGTGGCCATCCAAAAGTATAGTCTATTTTGTTATATATCTACATATACTTTTAAAGGCTGAGAGACCCTTCATTTTTATTTATAAAATTATTTTCAAACTTTTAACATAAACGTAAAACTATAGAGTACACTAAACACAAAGTAAGAGCGATACTGTACTAACAAATTAGTTGACTACATTACTTCCATTAATCACTGTCTGTTTCAAACGTCGTGAATACTCGTCAATTTTCGGTATTCATTGGTAACGTATAAATGTATATTATTTGGATTTAGAGCG
This sequence comes from Philaenus spumarius, assembly GCA_018207615.1. Taxonomy (NCBI): domain Eukaryota; kingdom Metazoa; phylum Arthropoda; class Insecta; order Hemiptera; family Aphrophoridae; genus Philaenus; species Philaenus spumarius. Next base: position 13,967 of record JAGFPH010020406.1, on the reverse strand, counting down.
TTCCTACTATTTCCAGGAAATCGTATTTTTTTCACCCAAAAAGCAGTACACGATGTTTCAGTAACAACACTTATTAACTTTATGAAGGTATTATTAGCTAGTATGACTATTTATACATAATAAATCAACTAAATTAAACAATGTCTTTCACTAGGCGCACACCCTGGATGTCTCTTTAAACAATTAAATAAAAGCATTTCGAACAATTCACGGCTGTGTGAGCTAATCCCTGTGTCTCCTTTAAACGGGAAAATATATATATATTTTTAAATATACAAACAAATACTTAATTATGTTTCCATTTCTTTCAAATTGAATTATCACTTATCTTGATTTATTTGTTAAAATTTTCTACCGTTTAGTAGTTGAATTGTTTACTAAGGAAATTTCATGTTTACTAAAGTCAATTGGTCGAATTTCGACCGCAGGAGATACTAGTTAGGTACATTTAATATACAAAGCCCATCAAACGTTCTTGTAATAGAAAATATTTTTTTAGACGTTGAACTGGAACGAACGCTGATAGCGTTACAAATTTTGCCAATATATCGAACTATGATTACAGAAAAGTGCACCTTTATAACAGTAAATATTTAACTCAACAATAAATATAGAAAAACTGAGCGTAATTTATAGAAAATTTGTATGCATTCCTTTGTGTAAACTTGATGAAATAACTTTAATTTTTTTTTAGATACAACGCGTTTTAATCGCAAAGGTTTTTTTATATATAGACTTTTTAGTATAAAGCGGTGTAATTTTGCAACGATTTAGTTGGCAACCCTTGATTTGGCCTTGATCTCTTTGTTCTTTGTTTGTCGTGTCGAATGTGTCAATGTCAATGTGTCGAACAGCTGAAGTTGAAGATAGAAGACTGCGTTCTTGGTAGCGTTCTTGGTAGGTATATATAGACGTCCTTTATATTTAATTAAAATAAGTTAAGGTGCAGTTAAAATGCTTAGTATAGTTCAATTGCCAAGTATTTATAGTAACTTAACTAAACGGGTGTAATGTGCAAGTTAATTAGGAAGATCATAAATAATTTAGTCGGTAGGCTAAGCTTTACCTGCATATAGACTCTTCTGCCACATGTAAAAAGCAACTTGTAAAAAGTAGTAATATTTTAGTACAAGGACCGTTATAAGTTGTAAGTGGTCGATTTTTAAATAAAATTAGTTCATTTCATTTTGTTAAGATATGGGGTTTGAAATTTACCTTAAACTGTGTATTTTTAGGCTAAAACTTTATGTGGTTGCTAAAATGGCGGGAATATGTCGCATTTGACCTAACTTCACAAATATACTAGAGAAGGGGTATTTATATTAGATTTGTTGTAATATTATAATTGCCTACGCATTGGAGTTAGATAACATTGAAGTTTCGCTGGACATGCTTACATTGTATTTATTAAGGCTATTTTCTATAACCTCGATTACACAGTGAGCGGTAACAGCATCCAGACTACTAAATGTGGGGTTTTATCAGCCGTCGGGAAGACACAAATATTTGTACAAATAACGCTGCTAGCGACAGAATGTACAAAGTGATTCAATGTACGATTTAAGCTAACTCGTCATTCTTATGTTAAAATAAAGATAAACTTATGTAATTTAACAAGTATTAATAATAAGAAAATCCAAAACTAGGTGTTTTACTACATTAACTTATCACTATTATATTATATTTAAACAAATTGTTAATAACTTGTAAATTCGAAAAACCTGCTCAAGTTTATTTATTGGTAATTGTAGTACATACACCTAGTTATAATACTACACTGTCATTATATCCAGATTCAGGATTGGGAAGGGGTTGTATGTAGGCCTTTATTCCCGTGCGATACTTACGGTTCGTTAAAGTCATAAATAAAAATGTATAACTCGTTAACTCGAAAATCCTGCTCAGGTTTTGCTATTGGAAATTGTACTACATACACATAGTTATAATACTACACTGTCATTATATCCAGATTTAGGATTGGAAAGGGGTTGTAGGCCTATATTTCCGTGCGATACTTACGGTTCGTTAAAGTCATAAATAAAAATGCATAACTCGTTAACTCGAAAATCCTGCTCAGGTTTTATTATTTATTTGTACATAATACATCTATATTGTATTTTTAATTCATCTTAAATTACTAAGAGATGAAACTATTCCTTCTCTTAGTAATTTATGGCCGGCCGCATTTAAATGGATGCCATCGGTACTGTTACTCTTTCCTTCGCCCATAGTCCTGAAATAACACCAGTCATAAAAATTAAGCTAGATCTGGCAATATCTACCACCACAATTATTTAAAAAAAACTACACTGGATTCCACGTTCACCGTGCAGTAAAGAGCGCCCATAAGCCATGTTATCCATACGACAGTCTCAGCTGTACCAGCCAACAAGAAAACATCAACTCCCATGCAACGCTCGGTCAGTTGACGCAACCCGCATGACAATAAACGTGATGTTCGCTGTAATGGTAGTAGCACGTCTATTCTCCCGTAAGACCTGTACTGCACGGTGAACGTGGAATCGAGTGTAGTACGGTCCCGTGAAAATCATATGCAGATTAATTTTTAATGAGTATAAAACTCATTTCAAACGTAAATAATTAAAATTACAAACTCAAACAACAGTTTTTTTGAAAGTATACAGAAAAATCAAATATTATAAATCTGAAAATTTGTATATTTAACAATTTTTTAAATTAAAAAAAGTAAAAATATGTAGAAAAACTTGTTTAATTTAGAAAAAAACCTTTAAATCATTATTACTCAAAAAAATTACTTATTGTAATAGTAATTAAAGAAAATCGAACAACGCGTTTGTCGTAATCGCGTAACAAATAGACAGACAGATGAAATGCCGAAAGGTCTTGAAACAGGACCGCACTTACGATCGGCCACTTTAATAACTTAACATCTGCAAGTTAGTTCTATAATATATCATTATTCTTACCTTTCTATATAATTGGACCAATCCGTACCTATTTGTCGATGGATGTCTACTATTTTAATTTTGCTAGCTGCAAAACAAAAGACGTTACGTAATGTAGTTAATAATTTCATTTTTTTAACTGAATTTTTTATTTTCTTCATTTTATAATATTTTTTAAATAACTCTGGCTAAGCTTGTTATTACTCGAGTAAGAGGCAGCTCAGTTGCCGGTGCCAGTAGGAAGGAAACTACTATCCTTTTGCGGACTTAGACTCATAACTCGGCATTACTAAAAACATTTATTATTCCTTATCTTTCGGTTTCTATTTTTAAAATCCTACTATGTAAATATAATTGTTGTTGAATGAACTATTCATGGGTAATTAATAAGGTATAAATAGATATCTTAAAAGACAATTTTATAAGAACAGTCAGAGACAGTGGTTGTGAAATAATGTCTTCATGCAGGATATTACACAGTTGGCAGGCGGAATGAGTAGTAGGGCCTACCGCCAACTGGCTCTACTCGCTGTTCGGACTTATTTTAGATAAAATCACACGCAGAAATCAAAATAATAAACAAAATTAAAAACTAATGGTTATTTGTTTGTACAAATTTAAAGAAGATATACCTATTCGTTCAACTTCGGAAACATTCGTACATCTTCGTATAACATATAAACATATTATATTCGATTAATTATTTCTTCACTATAATATAATAATTTCTAAATCATAGGCCTGCAGTTTTATAATCCTTATAATTGTACACATTACGATTTAAAAATCCCGGACAGTATAGTTAGGTCCAAATAAAGTCTCTTGTTTTTAAATAGTGTTTTTTTAAATTATGTATATGTAATTAATCTACCAGTGATTTTTCACGAGGGCTTACTAGTAATTAATAATCTTCATGAGGATATGACTGTATTAAAACAAATACATAAATTATCTTTTGTCAATTTCCACCTACGCTTTCTCTACAACATTTTTTTCCCTATAACTAGGTTAATCATAATTTCACATTATTTTTCAACTTCCCCTTCGAATTGAATGTTTGCAACCAGCCACGTAAGGAATCGTTAAACTCGAGGACTGCAGTGCACAACGCTTGAAACGCACCTACAAAGAAACGACTACGCTTCTCACTCTTGACGATCGGTTGACGCCCCGTTAGCGGTGCCCCAATCATTTACCTGGGTTAAAACGACCAGGCGTACAAATATCGTTTCCTTGAAGATTGCTCAACAACCCGTGTGCGGACTACATTAGGGCAGGGCTATAGAATACAAGGGCTAGACCAGTCCGCCAAGGAAAGCGTTCTCGTTCTTGCCACTGTGATGACGTCACGGTGGTAACTCCTGCTCCATTCCCACCGCTTCTCATAAGTATTATCTGCTACAATAATTCAATTTCTTAGCAAAGCCGTATCATTTGTATGATGCGCTCTTCTTTAGTTTTAGTATTGACACTACACAAAGCAACAAGTAGACTGTAAACAATTAGTCTAAAGACGTAAGAAGAAGACAGGGTTACAATAAAACTAACTAATTCGTAGGTAATAAACCGATGTAGTGTACTAATGTTAGCATACTTTTAACTTGATTCTCTGAAACATTTTTGAAAACTAAATACGGAATTGAACAAAATGTGCCATATTATTGAAAATGATTGTATTTATTACAATAAACCACCAAAACATGTGTAATACTAATAAAATAAAACACATAAAAGTTATAAATACTTACACATAATGAGTAGCTTATATGCAGATATGCACATGGACATAATAATTATTGCTGACATACAATATTAAAAAAATAAAATAAAACAGCTTTATAGAAATTTTCCTTCCCTAGGCCTTAGGGAATAGTTAATTTAAACAACTGAACTATTTAAATTTAAATTGACACTGTGCAATTTAATTTAGTCTAGAAGTTTAACTTAAAATTATGTTTTATTTTTTATTTTTGTCATCAATCATTTTATTACTCTAGGTTTAAATTTGATTATAATTATTTGTTTATTATATATTTATTTATATCTAATTATTCTGATAATTGTAAGTGCATTTTTCAAGTAAAAATTTTTTTAAACAATTTAACTTAAAGCTGCAGAAGAAATTACTTAAACATATAATTTAGGTGATTATGTGTATTGTATAGTTTTTTAAAGAAATTCATGGAATGCCTCTTCGAGAAAATTAACATTGAATATGCGTCAAAAGGCGAAAATCTCGCGGAATTATATACCTTCTTTAAACATTTGTACTGAGCAAAATAATTACTCAATATTAACCAAACTCGGTAAAAAATATAATGTAGGTGATTGTGTGCATTGTATAAATCTTTCAAGAAATTTGTGGAATGCCTCTCCGAGAAAATTAGCTTTAAATATGCGTCAAAAGGTGAAAATCCCGCGGAATTATATACCTTCTTTAATCACTTATACTGAACAAAATAATTACTTAATATTCACCAAACTTGGTAAACATATAATTTAGGTGATTGTGTGTATTGAATAATGTTTTAAAGAATTATCGGCTGCAACGTTATATCAAATAACAGGTGAGAGTTAAGGCGAACCGTGCTTACGCGGCGTGTCATGTACCAGAGTGACGTCACAAATGAGGGGCGAGAGGAAGTTTAGGACGGCCGGCGAGCGTCAACATCAAAGAAGTGGACCAGCCCTTGTATTCTATAGCCCTGACATTAGGGTCTCTAATCTCTTATACACGCGGCAATGAATTAGGCGGGTGAGAGAAATCGCGGTGTTGCCAGATATGGAACTAGTCATGTGACGGAAGGTCGAGATTCGCCTACCTCTACGCACGAACTGGCAGCACTACCCATGCACTGTTGCCAAGTCCAAGAGCCTAAAAATCCAGTGAGATGAGTGAATAAGCTGAATATTAATTAATTAATCATGAATTTTCTTTAAATACGTTTTCCTATAACTTTTTATTAATATACTGTATGCAAACAGAATCGCTTGTAAATTATATGTAAATATAGAATACTGTAAATACATTGTAAATATAGGATAATTATGGGGAGTAAAGTTGTTCGCGTCCGTGGTGTTCTCAATCCACACGTGTATCCCGGGTGGTGCTAAATGGACAACAAAATAGTAATAATAACTTAAAAATACTTTCTTAAAAAAATGTAATTATTAATAACTTATTTATTATTTAAATGTACCCTACGTTTCTTATTCCCACATGGTATGCGGTAGTTCGCTTTTTGTATTAATTAAAAAGTGTTGTTGGAATTGTGTATTACGATAAGGAAAAAATAGCGGAATTGTGGCTTAAACGAAAATTATCATGGTAGTATCATCATATAATATGTAAAGGAAATGCAAATGTTCTCTATAAACATTAAACTTATTAGTTTTTTACTCTTGATTATAAAATAGCAACTTGCAACATTATTTTATTTACAAAATTTTTTATATATTCATTCTTTGAATACATAAATAAGAGCATAAATAAACACAGACACATAATACAGAAATAACACTAATAATAGTTAAAGATATACAGTAAACTTAGCTAGACAAAATAAGAAAATATAAACTAATCACATCTTGGTAAACACAACGTGTTTAGGCTTACATAGGAATATAAGTAAACAAAACCAGAAAAAAATACTAATCATTTAAAATAAAACTTAACTTAGATACAATAAAAAAGACAATTTTAAAATACTTCTTACTAAAAAAACAAAATTTACATTTCAAAGAATGAAAATAGTGCACCTCCAAGGGATCAGTAGCATTTTCTGAAGGCAGTGGTATAATTTTATTTCACAATGTTTTGTAGACAGATTCACAAGCACGAGAGAACGGACACTACCTTGCGCTTCAAAACTTTTATATGACGGGTATAAGTTGTAGAAATAACTACAGCACGAATTGGCAACACCGATATTTCTCTCACCCGCCTAATTTCATGGCCGCGAGATTAGGTGCCACGCGGAAACGAATGGACTATAATAGTTTGATATTTTTATTTCTCCCAACCAAATGTAGTTTATTCAAGGCTGTTTAAAATAAATAAAAGTAAATAACTTCTATGTCTTTGTTTTTGAAAACCTTTGCATAAAAGATACTAGTTTGTAAGCAAACATGTATTGATTTTTTGGTTTTTTAATGAAATTTGTTACCATAGAGTAATCTACTGCCATGGACACCATCTAGGGAAAATGTTAGTTATACTATTACTATTGCAGTGTCCCAAATATCTCTACTACCCAAAGTGACTTTCCGTTTTCATTTAGCAAATAAAATACTTGTCAATGTTAAGGGATTACTGTATTCACAAACTTTAGTTGTTTATTGAATTTTCTCTTACACACACACACACACACACACACACACACACGCACACCGTTATATATAAACAGATATTATGTATATTTTACTCACAACGACTGAAGGTTCTCAGCCTTCCGTTAATTTTGTTCATTACTTTGCAATATCTCTCCATCTCTCTTGAATAGCAAGACGAAGTAAATTTCCACGCAATGTCTAGCAAGCACTTAATATTGTACAAGTGATAAAATATTTTTTTAACACTATAATTCTGAAACAAAAATACCTACATTAGAATATACGTATTTGATGTTGTTCAATATTTTCTGACGAACAGGAAAATGGGTTAATTATTACCAAGAGCAAAAACTAAACACTACTTACAAAACCACATGCTGCTTCTGATATTGTTCGGGCATTATTAGTCCCTACCAACACTATCGCGTTTTCCCCGTTAAATACTGGAGCGAGTCGGGATTTCGCAATACCTCCCACATCCCAAGTATCATTTGCCCTGACTTACAGAGGTCCTATTCTTTCTTGTAATCTCAAACAGTTCCGTTATAGTCCATGGGCCAGCTAGCCAAATTTAAGGAAATGGTATAATTTGGGGGTAGTAATTTTCCTTTTTACCATAGGTAGACAGGTTTGTTAGGATCAGGGGCGGATACAGGATTACATTTTGGGAGGGGTCATAAGAGGTCGAAAACAACCTTACCAAGAATTTAACAATAACGGATCTGGGGAATTAAAAAATATGTATAAACTCTATGGAATAGTTTTTTTAATGCATTTCTAGGCCATACATATTTTCTTGAAAGAGTTTCTTGCAGATTAAAGAATAGTATAAACATTAATTATTGAAAAGTTAACAGGAACGGTACTAAAATCATAAGTCCACAACACGATTATTAAATCCACTTTGTTTCACTAAATTTAAAACAACGACACAAGCCCTCGCTTATTTAAGTCATACAACTCCATACAGCTGCGCGCTCCATAATTTTAGCCCAACCAATAGAGATGTTTTATTGTTACAGAATTTCAGCAAGCGACATCCACAGTGGCTCTAAGGGTATCACATAGGTGTATCACATAAAAAAACTATCAGGCAAGGCATTTTTGCGCTTTTTTTATAAACAAAAATAACAATAAATTTTGACTTTTTGGGTTGTTCGTTGATATTAATAAATTTTAACTTTTTGGGTTTTTCGTTGATATTATAATATTATGCATGGATGACGATACTTCCAACGAAAAATTTCTAGAGAATTAAAAAATCTACAAAATGGTTTTTGAAAACCTCGATCGGACAATTTCTCACCGAGAAAAGTCGGAAAACGCTTAAAAATTACAATTTTTCTAAAGTTCATATCTTTGTTAATTTACAATATTTAGGGCAGATCTTTTGGAAAATTATTGTTTATACCTTGCACAAAGATTCGTGGCGGCTGAGAGCTTAGAACGGTCGGGGAGGTGTCCCTACCCCTAATTAGCCCTCGCTCGGCCGTTCCAGGTTATGGTCATAAGTCACCTACTGGGCTCAAGGCACAGTCGGTACAATTTTTTGCATATCGTCACAGAGTGTAAAATTAACGTCATTTTTGTAATCTGCATTAAATAACAAGAACATTAAGTTCAAACACGATATAATTGCGATGCTATTAAGTATTCACTTTCTTTTAAAATAAAAGACAGTTTACAAAACAAGATATATTTTTAAGATTATTTACAAACTATAGCTATTTACAATTTTGAAAAAAAAAGAAAATATTTTTAGCAACATGTAGTTTGTCAGACTAATTATTGATCAAATAAAGTGACAAGTAAAAAAGATTTTCTTAATTTTGACTATTTACTATAAATTTGACTATTTACAATTTATAGTCAATTGTATATTAACCGATTATTTATGTGTCCTTTATCATATATATGTGGCTTGATAAAGGGTAAAGTTGGTTTTTTTTTAATGTAGGGGGTAATCTCTGGAACTACTGAACCAAATGAAATTTGTTTTAATGAAAAGCTACACTATCCCTGAGTAACTTAGGCTAGAATTCATATTGATAAAAATATTTTTAATTAAACATTTGTAAATTTAGTCAGAACAAATTCACAGGATCAAGTTGTGGTTAAACCCATATCGTCTATCAGTAATACCAATAAATAAGCAACATTACGAAAAACTAAAAAACGACAATTGAAAAATGAAACTTATATCATTCAAAACTTACTATGCAAAGAGGTGCACAAAAACATTAATTATGTGTGTATGTTGCCGTTAAGGAAGGTAAAATAAATTAAACATAATTTTAGGTTAGACCTAGACTGATGAATCAACACATATATTTCTTGAATGTATTTACATTTATTACCATAGCAACCAATTGAATAAAATAACAGATAAAACAGTTGATTCGGATGTCCAGCTTTAGTACAAAATAACATTTTAAGTTAGGCCTACATTGGACCAACACATGTTTCAACACACACAAACCAATAAAAACTTGTGTTGTGGAATTTAAAAATAAGGCAAACTATGTTACATCCTGATTAAAAATAAATAAGAAATATTATAATTTAATAGTAGACCTATTTATTGATAATATACGGTAATTGATAGTGAGTAACCAATATTAACAGCTGATTTCAAAATATAAAACAATTGATTCTACTTCTAACTTTTTGGTTAGGTTTTTGATTAAGTATAGACCTCAGCCTTACTGGTTCTTTTAACCTTTACTATAAGTGCTGTTATAAAATATACGAAATAATTTGATATCATAATCATATAATAATTATCTACATATCATACACATTTAAAGTCTCTTTAAACATACGCCTATTTAAAGAGCACTAATCAAGCAACATATAGCTGATAAAGGACATACTAGTAAATAGTCGAAATTAAGAAAATCTTTTTTATTTGTCACTTTATTTGATTAATAACTAGTCTGACAAACTACAAGCTAAACATATTTTCTTTTTCAGGGATATGCTTTCGCCTTCAGCTCCTGTGAGAATCTGGATAACACTTCATGTACAAAATTGTAAATAGCTATAGTTTGAAAATAATCTTAAAATATATCTTGTTCTGTAAACTGTCTTATTTTAAAACAAACTGAATACTTAATAGCATAGCAATTATATCGTGTTTGGACTTAACGTTCTTGTTATTTGATGCAGATTACAAAAATGACGTTATTTTTACACTCTGAGGCGAAATGCAAAAAATGGTACCGACTGTGCCTTAAGCCCAGTAGGTGAGTCATGACCATAACCCGGATCGGCCGAGCGAGGGCTAATTAGGGGCAGGGTCACCTTCCCGACCGTCCTAAGCTCTCAGCCGCCACGAATCTTTGCGCAAGGTATAGTATGTGTACTTCAGAAAGGCGGAAGATGAAATTCGTCGCATTTATAATTTTTGCACAATTGCAGTATAAACAATTTAGGCAATTATCTTGCATAATGCGGAGGAGAAGAGAACGTGAGGCTGCTGTTTCCGTTACTACTGCCTTCTGGCAAATTTACCATCGGCGTCGGCCACAAATTTACGCGTTTCACGCTATTTTCTAAAGCATTTTTATTATATTTTATTAACCTTATTAAAAAATCGCAGATGTACGAATTGTAGCTTTTAATGTCTAGCCTACTTTCAGAATCCGTTTGGTAAATTTAAAACGGGAGGCTCAGGTCAATTGGGCAAATTATGCAAGATAATGGCCTGCATTGTTTATACTGTCATTGTTCACAAACTATTAATGCAAAAAATGTCAACTTCTTCCTGTTTGAAGAACACATGACAAACAATAATTTTCTGAAAAATCTGCCTTTAATGTCGTAAATTAACAAAGATATGAACTTTTAAAAAATGGTAGTTTTTAAGCGTTTTTCCGACTTTTCACATTGAAAAATGGTCCAATCAGGGTCTATAAAAACAATTTGTAGGTATTTTTGGAAGTATCGTGATCCATTCATATTTTTTAATAATACTAAAGAAAAACCCAAAAAGTCATAATTTATTGTAATTTTTGTTTATACAAAATGCGCAAAAGCTCCTTGCCTGATAGTTTTAACATACCCTTGTGCTACCCTTAAAGTCACTGTTGATGTCGCTTTCTGTTAAATTCAATAACAAAATTAGACTTCTTTTTGCTCTATTAATTGGCTAGGCTAAATGCGCTAAGACAATCGGCGTAATGGTACATATTTCACAGACAAGACCTATAGCTGCAGCCCATGAACAGTAAATAAGGGTTTCCTTATATCAAACGAAAATACATAATTTACACTAAAATCGATATAAACATCAATGTACAAGTATAACGATTTGTACTAGATGTATCGATTACAAAATATGTTTGATAATTGTTTGAAAACATGTGAAATCTTAAGGGTTTACAGAAAACTTCATATCTAAAAAATTATAAGAGTGACGAATGATTGGAAGACAGTTTTAGAAAGTTCAAATTTTGACGAATCCAAAGGTGACCTTATATTCCTTTCAAAACAAGTCTGTCTAACGGTTATGAGCCTTAGAAAAGTGTCACAAATCTTGTGTCTTTTCTTTTTGTTTTCTCGCGCGGTCATCTTTTTAGACAACTACAATTACAAACGATGATTACATAGGCTAATATGTAAATATACGTTTTAGAACAAATTTGTAAGTACAAAAATTAATGTTTAAAATATTTCCTTACCAATAGTTTTAGTTTTATTGAAATTGGATGATTTATAGTGGATGAAATATTCAACACAATCAGACGATACAATAATGCTGCCTGCCACTTGCTCGGCGGGCTGAGACGACAGTATGTTGTCGCTCCGGGGATTTTAATTTAAAAAAAAAAAATCTAACCAAAATAGCGACACAAATTTTTGTCTAATTTGTCTCGGCCCTGATAAGGGCCGAAAATGTGGCCTGAAGGGCGTGAGGTGAAGCCTCGACAGAATGTAGCCTGAAGGGCGGTGAGGTGAAGCCTTGCTAACGCTTGTGCCTAAGGGGCTTGCAATTGCAGGTGAAGCCTGTGACGAGTCGTAGCGCTGCGCTGTCGTTGCGATGCGAAGTTTCGTTGCGTCCTACACGACACCCGTACCAAAGTGTCGTGGTGAAACCTAGTAGCTCGGAGCAGGGTGCGCACTGCCCGGACACCAAGGCTGTAGCCAAGGATAAAAATAGCTACTAAGTTTCCGCAGATTGCTTGAAGAGCGTCTTCCTGTGTCGCTGCGCTGATGTGGTTTGGTGTTGAAAATAGAACGCAGTATTTGAATTAGACAAATAACATTTATTGAACTTTTTAATCCTGGCGAGTCGGCAACACTTCCTCACTTAGCTTCCCTCTTGGCTATATTCTCTTTTGGCTGAGGTGCCTCGGCTGAGGGCTTACGGCTCTTTCCACTTCTTGATGCAGGTACAATTCGGCTGGTTTCCACTTCTTGATGAGTCCAGGTTGGTGTTGGTTGATGATGTTACTAGTCCGGTGTCCAGGCTGGATCTGGTGTTGACTGTTCAGGCTCCAGGTAGGATCTGATGATTTGGACACTAATCGGGCCCTCTAATATACTCTATTCCAGCGTGGAGGTGGGGAAAAGAGAAAGTTTTGAAGGTGCGCAGCCAATGACAGAGCTGCTCGGCGTCGGCCATCCGAACCAGTGAAGCGATGTGTACTGATTTAATGTCGGAGTACCGAGCCACTGATGCGAGTTGAAAGTTTAACGTGAACTTAAGTTAGCGTTTACTAGTTCTTAAGTTCGCGTTGTTTTTCGGATTGAAGTTAACGCGGTGAGTTGTAACTTTCCCGGGAAGGCGAGTTTGAACACCGAGAAAGTTTGAAAGGTGGTTTTGGTCATTTTGCGTGATGTATTATTTAGTTTGTTGCGGTAAACGTGTCTACGTTTACCACTGAATATACATCGTGACCAGGGAGCTGAATTTACTGGGGACTTTAAGTATTTCGACAGATGTTTACGCGGTACTAAGGGCCGAATAACTTTCCCGTGAGATGAGGTACATCTTCGGGGAAAAGTTAAACGGTAGAAGTTAAGGAACCATTCGATTGATGACGTAGAGTCCTTGGCGGGAGAACGTGTCGACGTTTCCCAGACAGCTGCAGTGCGTTGCTCGAAAGGTCCTTATGAGGGTCAAAAGAAGTTGGGGAAAATAGCTAAGTGACTTTCTCGGAAGATGAGGTCTCAACTCCCGAGGAAAGTAAACGAAGATTATTGAAGTGGCCGACCGATATCGACGTGTCCTTGGCGGTCGAACATGCCTATGTTCGCCAGACAGATGTTATATCGGCCGGGGACATGTGGAGTGAAGCTCCGAGGAAGTTAAGGCGAGTTTTCCCGTAAAAGGCATTTACGGGAAAATCGCAGAACGCTGACTGAAACAGGCCCTTTTTAGGGCCGAGATGTTAACGAAATTATTAATTCTCTTTTCCGCTGGAACGAGCATATTATTGCCGGGGATATCTCACGAAGCTAATTATTGTTAAATATGAGTAGCTCCGCTACGACAATTAGGCCTATAGTGTTATTTGGCGCTTTTAGGATTAAATCAAACATATAAATCAAGCCTTAAAAATGTTTTGGGGGGGTCATGACCCCCATGACCCTCCCCCTGTATCCGCGCCTGGTTAGGATGCCAAAAAACCGTGATTGCCATCTCAAAATGGTAGCTAATATAAATGGCGGCCAATCCAAGATGGCGGATGTTGAGTTAAAAAA
>JAGFPH010020405.1:0-14266 GCA_018207615.1 Philaenus spumarius | reverse complement strand
TAAAAATCACTCCAAAAAGTAATAGTAAATCTGCACTAAATTTACAGTTGATATGATGTCATCATTTTGAACAAATCTTTCTATCCGTAAGGTGCTGCCACCTGGTATGTTCAAATTCGAAACTATTTGTCTACATTTCAATAGTCCGGAAGATGCTGCTCCCTACATTCAAAATTATTAACTGGTATTAATTAATTGTATCCGTGAGGTGCTGCTACCTGTTTTTTTTTAAATTTGAAACTATTTATCGTCATTAATAGTGGGTATTGCCAGACTTATTCTGGATTGAGCCCCACAGTACCTTCTCTAACGAGAGGTCTGTCTAAATGCATTTTTCCGCCTAAAAAAAAAAATTTTACAATAGTCTGAAAGAGTGAAAGGTGCTGTTACCTACATTCAAATTATTAACTGCTAATAATTTTTCCAGTATCATAGAGTACATAACTGCAGACCAAATGTTGCCCTCTGTGATAAACGAAAAACAAATTGATATCAGCGAAAAATTAAAGACATTTTGAACATTTATTAGGCCTATAACAAACTAGAGGACTTCGACCTCTGCTCGCTTAGCTCACCAACCCCCGCGACGATTCAGGACAAAATGAATTGTTAACCTTAGAAGTTCGCTCACCAACTCCCGCGGCGAAGCAAATGGAAACAGATTATTGTATACTATAATATTTTCACGGAAATTACTATTGATTAAGGCAGATTTTTTATAGAAAAGAGTAGCAAATTTCCAGTTTTAAAATATGACCAACATGTGATTCAGTAAAACATTACTGTATTTCAAACTGTTCAGATAGACCTAGTAAAGAATAGCATGTTTTACTTTCTCCCCCTATACCATAGTAGGCCTATATGGAGAAAGTACGGTATTGTATTCGTCAAAATTTTTGAGTTTGAGTTTTTGGTGGAAATATCCGTTTTGGGTCCCCCTGAACCTAAAAAAGTGATTTTCGGAGTGATGTCTGTGTGTGTGGATGTTATCAGACCTGTTTGATATAAGCAGTTATGATGATATCATGTTGGCACTGCACAGGCAGAGAGAGTCAAGATGGCGGATGTGCCGATTGATGTAAACGTGCAACTTGTAATTAATTATGTTGACATCAAATAAAGATATTGATGTATCTACTTTCTTTTACTACAGTTATTTCATTAATATAAATCATTAGCAGAACCTCTTAAGAAATACAACATGGTGTCAGAAGTGAAGTGTAAAGGAGTAGATATAACGGAATGAAACAATGTGCTTTGTAAGTAGGAACAATAGCCTAACGTTAGTGTTGAATCTTGTCGCTGAGCAGGAAAACGGGGTAAGAAACTAGAAAAAAATCTTTTCGGAAGAAAAAGATCCTTGCTAAAAGTAAAAGGAGAAGCAATACCAAATTAGTATTGCAAAATTTGTCAAGAAAATATGATGAATACGGTATTTCGACCCCCTCCACCTTTGGAGCTAACGGGAAATGTTGCTGAAAATTGGAGAAAATTCAAACAACGATATAACCTATTTATAGAAGCATCAGGCAAAACAAAAGCAGAAGAATCAATGAAAATAGCCATATTATTAAATTTAATTGGTGAAGAAGGGCTAGAAGTGTACAACACTTTTAAATATGACTCAACACAAGACAGTAAAAAACTAGAGACAATCGTTGCTAAATTTGATGCCTATTGCCAACCGATGAAGAATATTGTCTTTGAAAGATACAAATTTTTTAACATTAGTCAAAAAGAAGGACAGACGTTCGACAACTTCTTAACGGAACTGCAGACAGCTGCAAGTACATGTGAATTTATGGAGGAAGAATCCCTAATAAGAGATAGGATCGTTTTAGGGATAAACAACAAGAATCTACAGGAACGAATGTTAAGAGAACCAGACCTAACCTTAAAGAGAGCTACAGAATACTGCAGAGCAGCGGAGGCGAGTCGACTACAAGTAAGAATACTACAAGACAAGTGTGTGGATGAAGTTAAAGTTAAAAAAGTTTTTAATAAAAGTGATAGTAAATCTAGGCCTAATAAGGCAAGTGCTGTGTTTTTGTGCAAAAAGTGTGGCTATAATCATAAACCAAGGTCATGCCCAGCCTTTGGTAAAATCTGCAGCAAGTGCAAGAAATCTAACCATTTTGCTAAATTTTGTAAGAGTGAGTACAAACCTAGACATAAGCAGGTTAATGAAGTACAAAAAGATTCTACAACACAAAATTGCTCTATAGAAGATTTGTTTATAAATGTAGTAGGCCTAAATCTTAATTGTAAATTAAGTAGTAGTAAGCCAGATTTAGAAGTTAGTTCAGAAATACAAATTGATAGCATAGGAAACACAACTTCATGGTATGAAACCATTGAACTAGGTGAAAATAAAGTAAAATTTAAAATAGATACAGGGGCAGAAACAAGTATACTACCATTAAAAATATATGAGGAACTTAAATGCAGAAATGTAGGCGAATTGAACAAAACAAATGCCATTTTAACAGCTTTTGGGGGAAATGACAAAATTAAACCCATAGGGACGTACACTGTAAATTGTTCTTCAAGAAATTGTACAAATATAGGAGTCACATTTATGGTAGTAAATGTAAACACTATACCATTGCTAGGGTTGAGTGATTGTCTGAAATTAAAATTGCTAACTAAGATAGGAATAAACTATATTTCTGAACATGTAGACAAAAGTGATGTAATTCAAAAGCATCTAGAAGTTTTTAGTGGAATAGGAAAATTTCCAGGCAAATTAAATATAGAATTAAAAGAAACTGTAGAGCCCAAAATACATCCACCTAGACGTGTACCATTGAGCCTTCATCAAAGACTCAAAGATACACTTAATAACTTAGAAAATAAAGAGATAATAACTCGAGTGACAAAACCAACAGAATGGGTAAATAGCCTAGTAATTGTTGAAAAACCTAACCATTCATTGAGACTATGTTTAGACCCTAAAGACCTAAACAACGCAATTAGGCGAGAACAATATTTAATTCCTAAAGCTGAAGAAATAATGTATAGGTTAAGTGGTAAAAATGTTTTTACAGTATTAGATTTAAAAGAAGGTTTTTGGCATATTGAACTAAATGAATCTAGCTCATACTTATGTACGTTTAATACTCCATTTGGGAGATATAGATTTAAGCGATTGCCATATGGGCTATGTTCATCCCCAGAGATATTCCAGAAAAGAAATATTGACATTTTCGGTGATATAGAAGGCTGTGAAATTTACTTTGATGATTTGATCATTGCTGGTTCTGATGAACAGGATCATGACAGAATATTAAATAAAGTACTACAAAGAGCTAAAGACAATAATGTTAAATTTAATAAAGACAAAATACAATTCAGAGTAAAATCGGTTAGTTTCATAGGACAGATTATTTCACATGATGGAATTAAACCAGATCCTAAACATGTTAAAGCGATATTAGAGATTAAGAAGCCTTCATGTAAAAAAGATATACTGAGATTACTGGGAATGTCAAAATATCTTTCACAATACATACCTAACCTATCAGTGATAACAGCACCCTTGCGAAACTTAACTAGACAAGATGTTAGTTGGCAGTGGCTGCCTGAACATGAATCAGCGCTTAAAGTTTTAAAAGAAAAATTAACCAAAGCTCCAGTATTATCTCTATTTGATAGTTCAAAACCGCTAACACTACAGTGTGATGCATCTAAGGATGGACTTGGTGCTTGTATTTTTCAAGAAGGACATCCTATATCATATGGGTCTAGAAGTTTGACAGAAACAGAACAAAGATATGCACAAATAGAAAAAGAGTTGTTATCTATAACATTTGGTCTAGAAAAATTTCATCAAATAACATATGGTCGATTGATTCATGTTCAGACAGATCACAAACCTTTAATTACTATTGTAAAAAAAGATATTTCTAAGGTATCCTCTAGATTGCAAAGGTTATTGCTTAAGCTAATCAAGTATAATATAAATGTAACATATGTGCCTGGTAAACAAATGTTTTTAGCTGATACTCTATCGAGAGCATTTATAAAAGATCCAGTTAAAGATGATCCGGAATTGAATTATGTTGTTCATTCATTAAGTAAATATTTACCGATGACAACAGAAAGGAAAATAACTTTTGTAAAAGAAACTGAAAAAGATTCAGTCCTTAAGACACTTAAATCTTATGTTTTTAATGGATGGCCAAAATCTAGAAATAAGTGTCCAAATGATGTTCGTTTTTATTTTAATTTACAGGATAACATTATTGTAGAAGAAAATTTGTTGTTTTTAAATGATAAGCTTATAGTACCTAAGTCATTGAAACAATATATGTTGAATTTGATTCATGAGAGTCATTTAGGCATAGGAAAGTGTAAATCACGAGCCAGAGAAGTAATATTTTGGCCTGGAATGTCCAAACATATTGAAGAATTTATACTTAAATGTAAAATCTGTGAAAAGTTTCGTAAAAGTAACTGTAAGGAACCACTAATTAATCATCCACCACCTGATAGGCCTTGGCAGAAATTAGCTACCGATTTATTTCAGTATGGTTCAAATGATTATTTAGTATTAACAGATTATTATTCTCGATGGATAGAAGTAGTAGCTTTAGAAAACAAAACAGCAGGTCAAGTTATTAAAAAACTCAAGTCTATTTTTGCTAGATTTGGTATACCGGATGTCTTGATTTCTGATAATGTGCCTTTTAATAGCATAGAATTTAAAAATTTTGCAAGGGATTGGGATTTTCAAACAATAACTACAAGTCCAATTCACTCTCAGTCTAATGGACTTGCAGAAAAATCTGTTTCAATTATAAAGAATATGCTTAGAAGAGCTCTTGAAAGTAATCAAGACATTCATGTGTCCCTTATGGAATACAGAAATACCTTACTAAGAGATATTAATTTATCTCCAGCTCAGTTAATGCTGAATAGGAGAATAAAAACTAAAATACCAGCACTAAATACGTTACTAACAAACAATCATTATGACTTAAACGTAAAAGCTAAACTACTAAACAAAAATGAGAAAATGAAAGTATTGTATGACAGGAATGTTAAAAAGTTACCAGACTTGGAGCCTAAAGATTCAGTTCTAATTCAAAAAGGGAAAATATGGGAAAAAGGTCAAATAATAAAAAAACATAATACCCCAAGGTCATATATAGTAAAACAGGGTGATGGGAGGATAATTAGGAGAAACAGGAAATATTTATTAAAATCTAAAAATAAACCACCTTGTTTTAATAACCCAGAATGTGAGCTTAAAATAAACTCTCCATCTGATAATTCTGACCAAGCTGAAAGTGGTCACAATAACATGAAAGGGTCTCAAGAGTCTCCTAACTTTGAAAACATTCCTAAAGTAGTCACAAGGTCAGGCAGGCTTATAAATAAACCTGACAGACTAAATTTGTAAAAGAAAATTAAGAAAGAAAATATTTATTTTTGTTCTAAGTTAAGTGTTTAATTATTCAGTTAATTGTGAATTGTGTTTATTTAAAAGGAAACATGTATTTGATTTGTTTAAAAAAAAAAAAAATGTTTTTATTTGTTTAAAAAAAAAAAAGAAAGGGAGATGTTTGATATAAGCAGTTATGATGATATCATGTTGGCACTGCACAGGCAGAGAGAGTCAAGATGGCGGATGTGCCGATTGATGTAAACGTGCAACTTGTAATTAATTATGTTGACATCAAATAAAGATATTGATGTATCTACTTTCTTTTACTACAGTTATTTCATTAATATAAATCATTAGCAGAACCTCTTAAGAAATACAACAGTATTTCTCTAAAATACAACTTAGAGCCTAAACCAGTCGTCCGATTTTGATGAAATTTAGTATGGAGGTACTAATCCACGGTATCTCTAGGTGTTTTTTCATTTTTTGTGAATTTTTGATTTTTAAGGGTAATTTTCCCATAAAAACCCTTAAAATAACGGAAAATATTAGGGACCTAAAGTACTATAAACTATACAATTTTAATCGAAATCGTTTGAGCCGTTTTTGAGAAAAGTTGGGTTTTCCATTATTTTATGGGAAAATTACTCTTAAAATTAAAAAAAATGGTATTTTGAATTATTATTCTCCTGATGAAAAGGTAGAGTATGTTATAGTACTTTTCGTCAAAAATAAAATGGCACCACCCGCATCTTTTGACTTTATGAAATAATATTTTTTTATTATGTTCCTATAATGAGGGAGAAAGTATGTGTCAGTTTCCTGATACCGTTTATTTAATACTGATACACGTTTGAATTATAATACAGTAAGCCTTTTTCGTTGATTCTGTTTGCTATTACCTAACCTAAAAAAACTGTTGGTTGTGAAAATAATTATTCTTAATTTGCTATTGCTAAGATAAATGAATATAGGTAAATGCATTCAACAAACAGCTGTTGGCCGCACCTAGAATTGTGTTGATGGAACCTCTGGAAACCAAAAGAAAAGTTGCTAGCACAACAAAACTTTTTAGAAATCTTGCAAAAGTTTGAAGAATATATTCTCTCTGTAACTTACCTAGTTTACAGTATCAGCATTCCCTTTATCATCTTCAAGGAAATACATACCCAACATGATCCATACTGTTACTCTTTCATCTGAAAACCATACATTTCGTAGTAACCCAGGGTTTTATACTTCATTGCAAACATTTAGGTGCAATAAAATACTCTTTTTTTCTCTCTTATATTTAAAGGTTGACCAGATTTTATTTATTCTATACGGGAATCCACCAAAGCTTTTAAACATTCTTCTCAAAGGCGTATTAGTGATGTTCATTTTCAAAGATATCCGGGTGAAGGCATCTTTTCGGAAACTGCAGGACTTTCTGAAAAAGTCTACCGTGGTTTTCAATCGTAGTGGCCATTTTTGGATGGCCTTCTTGCTGAGTGAAAACACTATCCGTAAGACAGAAGTTGTCAAGTACTACGACATTGTAAGGTAATAGCTTTTTGTAAAATAGTTCTTGAAACTCTTCAGCAAACTAGGACCACCGGAATGAGCTGTTCCATACGAGTGAAAATAATGCTCTATGATAAAAAATTTCATTGCAGTGGTAAGAACCATTAGGTCTACAATATTAACTAACCTCAAACAAGAAAGTAATAATAAGCAACGTGGCCTGGCAACAATCTATACCGATTTTGGCGCATATCGTATTTTTAAATTCATAAATGGTAAAATAGTAAACATAAGCTACTATAATCTATTGCCAAAGTTCATTTACATTTGGATCTTTAAACGAATATGAAATTTAAGAAACAAACGTAAAAATGAAATAAAATAAAGGGCTCCTAACTTGCGAGTGAATATACGTTTTATTAGACTACTGTATAAAAATAGAACTGTTGCTACAGTCAAGCGATAAGGAGTCACCAATTAATGCGTCTCATAACTAAATTTATACATTTTAGGCATTTTAGCCTCCGGAATAGGTTATATGAATATAATTTAGGGATAAAAAAGGTACGTACCTAAATTATATTCATAACTAAAATCTGGACCGAGAATGTGGGAAAAAACAATAAATCATGAGCAAACAAGTAATGGATCATCAAGTGTTGTACTGGTTATCTAAACTGTCATTTGAAATGAAACTTCTCAATATTGTTCGCAATTTTCTTCTAATCAGAGACGATTGAAGTCCCAACTACTTCTAACTGAGCAGCAATCTGCTTCAACAGTCCACTTTTATCTATTCTGCACAATGCTTCCCTTTTCCTTTCTATCGTAACAACAACATTACGAACAGTGCACAACTCGCAGTGATAACAAAGCAGACGAACAAAAGCACGATTGTAGCACAACTGAAAGAGAAAAGTAGCAGACAACGACTTGTCTTGCTATGCATCCTACTGATGTTTACAAACAAAATTGTTTTTTGCATTTCCATACACACCACATAATTTTTTTATTTCAAACCTGTCCTGGTTGTCCGTAAATCTGGGTTAAGGACTTACCCACCGGGGTTCTACAGTATATTTTTTAATTTGTACAACTTTTGTTCTTTATGTAAAAGAAGCAATTTTTAAGAAATTTGGATCTTTTTCTATAACAAATTTTTTTAATGAATATATTAGAAAGGTTAATTTACCTTGTATTTCCATCTGACAATCTAATGTTTCCTTCCTACTTAGGATGACTAGTTTCGACGGTTAAACTGTCATCGTCGGATCCTTGATCATCATGTTAAAAATTGTTTTATTTCCGCCGTTCTGAGGCGTTGTCATCACTGGCATTTAGCTAATATTTTAGTGTTCACAAAATAAATTAATACATTTATATACAAATTACACATTACAATCACAACGATTACACAAATATGTTTGTACAAATGCATAATACGCACGAATATCACGGTTTAATAATCTTTAAAATTAAGCAACGTAGCAGAACACGTTGTGTGCCAGCCGGTTTCTGATGAATTTTTTTTAGCATACAGTACATATTTTGTAGACTAATGCAAGCAATACTAAACACTAAAACTCCTTGCTAGACTTGTTGGTATAATTTATAGTAATAATTTTCTCCCATTGTTTCACCTTGATTTAAAATTACTACGATCAGGATTGTATTCTGAAGGGGGAAGGGTACATTGTTTATCGTCAATTTTGAAGTTTGGTGCAACACAGGTGCGAGGTCCAAGCTTCGATTCTGCAATTAGGCTTAAATGCTCTACACTACTCCCTCGTCTTCACTACTCTTCAACCCAGTTTCCGCAGTTTATTTCATCCATTCATATTTCCCATATATTCTATCCGTCGAACTACAAGTCTTTGATGATAGGAGCTTTTACCAACACTCCATCAGAAAGGACGATGAAGCTTGTTTTTACACGATTCACACAGTGTGTGATGTGGCAAATTTAAGATCAGACTTGTCAAAGCCACATACTCTAAAACCGAGTTTTACTGGGAAATACGTAACATTGAGAAACAAATGTTTCTATTGTAAGTCCCTATTGTTAAATATTTTAGTAGGTATGACATTCTATTCGATGACTATAAAAAAAAAAACATTGATACTGAACATACGCTGCACTGATGTAGGAGAATGATAAAACGGGGATACTGAACTGTCTCGGCACTATAGTTGCGGACAGCCTAACTCTGAACCAAGAAAAGGTTAGGGTCTTCCGCCCAGCCGACCCTAATTAGTGACGCTTGGCTGCACTCAATGAGAACAAGTACTAGGTACCTAATACCAAAATGTCAGTTAAATTATTGACCAAAATTATTAAAAACCATTATCATATTACGTTTTGTATTTAAATTTAGATTATTTTTATACTAAATTTGATGTAAATCGGACAATTTTGACCAACTTGTACCGCCAACCCAAACTAGTTTTTCTTTTTAAAACTAACTTTGAATGAACAGTGGAACTAAAATACAATTCATATAAAAACGTGAGAATATCGAGGGACAAAAAATACTCTATGTATGATTGTAATAATTTTGTATTGCTTGATAACCAGAACAAATCGCCGGTTTCAAGGAAAATTTGAAAACATAATTAATATACTATGTAACTTAATTTAATATACAATAAATACAAAATAATACATAGCGAAAAAAAAGGTTATGTACTTGAGCGAGAATTAGATTGTCTTATAGGCTATCATGTTTTATTTGTATTTACCATAGTTATATTTAAGGAATGTACAGGGTGTCCAGTAATTACGGGATCAAACTTCGGGGAATGGTTCTATGGGCCAAAATAAGAAAAAAAGTTTATAAAAACATAGGCCCGAAAATGCTTTGCTTTCCAGATATCCGCCATTTTGTTTTTTGTACAAAATAATTTAAATCTAGAGAACGGTTTGACTGATTAAGTTCAAACTTGGCATGAAGTTTAACCTAACAATGATATATCTAAAAAAAAGCAATTAAATCCAATCATGCGTTTCAAAATAGCAGCTATTAAACAAATAAATTATTACACATAACTTAACTGTTATCCTTCATCTGATTGTTTTTACAGTTACACCGTCCAATAGGAAATCAAAAGGACTACAAAAAAGGTGTCGACATTTTTTTCGTTAAAATGTACGGTTTTTAAGTTATTTAGGTTTTAAATTTATTTAATGTATGGTTATGAAGCAATAAAAAATTATTACAATCATACATAGAGTATTTTTTTGTCCCTCCATATCGACTGTGTTTTGCCAAAAGGGCAAATGGGACATTTTTTGGATATTTGACTTTAATTATTTTAATTTCTATATGTTCTAAAGAATATTTTGCCAAAAGGACGAACATCTAAATATACAAATTAATTTAATATAAACATTTTTATAGAAAGACAGAAGGGCGAATGTACAAGTTCGTGAAGTCTAAAAGGGCGAATATGCATAAGATTAACATTAAAATAGATGTTCACTTACACTGCCTTAAGCTTATCACTTAATATATACGTTCCATTCAAGAAATCAATTATTTAGTATTTTTTTCCTGGTTTTTTTTAGTAAATATATATATATATATATATATTACAACGGACAAAACTCGTTGTAGGTCTTGAGTTTAAATTTGCAATTAATTTTGTAAATTTGAATAATAGGGACTTGCAGTGAGTTAAAGCCAAATGTAGGTCACGAGATCAGCATGTATACGCGGGCGGTCTGTTATCGGGTAGAATTAAACTTTTGGACCCTGCCTGTCTGAAAAGGATTGGGAACTTATAAAAATTACTTAAAAGATTCCTACGGGAAGCCAAAATCCAAGATTTGAATAAAAAATAAAAATCTTCGGGAAATGCATTACGCTAACGGCGGGTGTATTTACTGCAAGGTTAGATATTAAAAAATCATAAAGTTACGTAAGATACGAGCTTTCAAAGAATGAGAAAATTTTCAAAATTCCTCTAATTTAAAAAAGAAAAGGTTTTTTAGGCTTTTCTTAAAAAGGCCTAAAATAAAGGTGAAATAAGTTTTAGCGAAATTTTGTCATATAAAAAAGTTAATGGTAATTCATAAAGTTTAAAGGATAAAAAAGTAGGTTAAAAATAAAGTTTTTTAAATTCTAACTAAAACAAGTTTTAGTATTGATAAATGTAATTTATAAGGTAAAAGAAAAACTAGAAAATTTATAAAAGGAAAAAGGTGATAGAATTTGCACCTTCACAGCTAATGGAAAATTTAAACTCAAACTTTTAACAATTCAAAATAGTAAATAGTATGTAAATGAAGTAGTTATGTAAAAATAATCCAGTATTTGAAATATGTTTCGGGAGTAAAGTAAAACCCTAGTTTGTGAAAAATCGTTGAAGTCCCTAACCTCACAGCAAGACAACCAGAAGCAGAAATGAGATGAAAATCCGGCTAGTGAATGAAAACCAACGGACAAGAGAAGTGGAAAAAGAAAAACCGAAAGAAGTGTAAAATTAAGACTTTTCCGGGAAAAATCGCCGCGGAAAAACGCGCGCGGGTCGTGTACGCGAACCAGGAGTCGTACGAACGTCACTCGAGTTCGTGTGGAAAGGTAACAACGAGCTGAGGAAAATGATGTCAGTTTCAGGAAAATCGGATAAACCCTGGAAGAGTTACATGGAAAAAGGATTTCCATAGCACAAAACTGAGGGAAGCCAGATAAGAACGCAAGACAGTAGAGGGGAGGTCCAAAGACGAGACTGATGGAAGGAGAACAGGGTGACCAGTTTACGAAAAGGGGCGTACTCAAAGAAAAAATAGAAACTTAATTAAAACAAAGGCTAAATCATGTTACAAAATTATGAAAAAATTATAATAAAATTCAGGATGAAAAGTTACGTAGACTAGAAGTTTGAAATTGGCGAAAAAATGGATTTTAAAGCATTATGGAAATACAGTGGTAGAAAGCTTAGGTTGGCAATGAAATAGTGCCGAAAAACCTTATATAAACGATTGCTCGGGGAAACTCGGGAGCCTTATTATTTTTTCGATGTAACATAACGCATCGCGCAGGAGCCTTATTATTTTTTCGATGTGACATAACGCATCGCGACGGGGAATTATTATTTCTGCGATGTAAGTTGACGCATCGAGAGCAGATACTTGTTTTTTATAAAATACTTTAGCGTGCTAGAAGCTGAGTATTTTCTTCGTCAAACTTTAAATTTTTATAACAAGTAAGAAGATACGTCATTGCGGTAATCATCTGGGATGCAGCAATAGACACCGCATTAACTCTACAAGAACTTCAGTGGCAACTTAGTCTATACAAGTTGGCCTAACTTGGGATTTTCTGGAAGAAAAACATAGCCTGCAGGACAGCTGATACATGGAGTGATTCGTATAGCTTCCAGACAGGACTCCAGGACATCACCAGGCGACCACTAGGACATGCAACTGTAGCTACGAGGGAATAGACGAACCGGGATAGCAGACACGGCATCACCACATCCATCTTTAAGAAGTCATCCATCATACATCCAGACAACCCTACAGGACTCCACCTTCACCCACAAGACAACTCTATCAGCACGCAGAACATCTGTAGCTTGTCATCACTAGACAGCGTTCGCGGATTTCACCACAACGTCGCGACGCCTGGACAAGTGTGAAAAGGTCGGTAGAAGCGTAAAATACGTTAGTCCCCATTAAATTGCCTGAAGTAAATTCAAATAAATTTATTTTAAATACTGGGTTACGTAGGATGTTAGATTAAGAAATATTTGTAATTAATTAAAGAAGTAAATTCATTAAATCGTAAATTCAAATTTTCATTAAAGTATAAATTAAATTCAATTGAGTAATAAAATATTAAAATAAACTATAATAAATTAAGAGATTAGTTCTGCCTTATAGTTTTAAAAAGTTATTATTTTATTTGAGAAGAAAGTTATTATTTGGTTTTATTTGGAAAATATTAGATACAAGAATTTTGTTTTATGTTTAAAATTAGAAAAAAGAAATTATTAAAATTTTATTTTGTTTTATAAAAGGTTATTATTTACAAAAACACCTAGTATTCAAATATCCCAATAGTTTATGAATTTTAGATTAAGAATTGATAAAGTGGAATTTCATAAAATAATTGCAAGCACAAATAAGCAATTTACAGGGTTAGTTCCAGTGTACTCACTCTTCAGAGGTTTACAAAAAATAAAATTATTAACTTGTGTTCTTACTGAGCTAAAATTAAAAATAAATTACTGGAAGTATAAAGTAAAGTTTTTTGTCAGAATAGTCAGTGAACTGAATATTCGACACATAGTTATTTCACCTAGGCCAAACAAAGTGAGATTGCCTATAAGACTTCCAGTAGGTGGAAATAACTTATTCTCCAACGAAGAATTTTAACAAAAAAGAATATTCGTTGTAGAATTCGCGCAGCCAACGTGGGGCTCGACTCGTTGAAGAATTGGCGCCCTTCGGTGTTGGCCGATTTCACTTGTGGTTAAAAAGTTAACCAAAAGTAAAAATAGGTCAAAGAACTAACGTAAAATTATTTGTGCTTAAAACTGTGTATGTTAGCTTTAGAATTGTGTTTAATAT
Organism: Philaenus spumarius; assembly: GCA_018207615.1. Lineage (NCBI taxonomy): Eukaryota > Metazoa > Arthropoda > Insecta > Hemiptera > Aphrophoridae > Philaenus > Philaenus spumarius. The sequence continues at coordinate 800 of JAGFPH010020405.1, read as the reverse complement.
TAAGCCATACTACTGCTATTTCCCGTGTCTGAAATATTTCCCGGTTTCGTGTCGTATTAAGGTTCAGAGGGGGAGTGAAAATTAAACAAATAATAATAATTAACCAGTATATTAAATTTGTCGCGGTAAAATCGGAAGCTTGGGGGGCGTAGGCCTAAAAAATAGGTGTAAAATTAATTAAAAATAATTGGGAGTTTTCCGACGCGACAGATAAAAACAAATTTAAAAAATTTAAACAATTAAATATAATTAAAACAAATTTTAAACAAGCAAAAAGTTAATATGGCGGATAAGGCGATGAAAGAGTTCTTCGAACAATACAAAAAGGATAAAGAAGAAAGGGCGAAGAAAGATAAAGAAGAACTGGAGGCAAGGGCGAAGAAGGAAAAGGAAATAGAGGAGGCCAGGCGGAAGGAAAAACTAGAAGAACAGGAGGCCAGGGCGAAACGGGAGGAGGCCAGGCGGAAAGAAAAGCAAGAAGAGTTGGATGCCAGGCAGCAGAGGGAACAGGAAGAACGGGAAAGGAAAGAGGAAAGAAGACGGCTCAAGGATGAAAAAATCCGGGAAGAAAAGGCAGCAGAAAGGCTACAGCGAGAGAAGGAGCAGAAAGAGTTATACAAAGTTATTTCTGGAAAGCTGGGAGACCTGGAACGAAGCCTGGAGGAAGAAAGCGTGAGGTGTAAGGAACAACACAGCAAGGGAGAAGAGAAGATTAGGGAAATTGAAGGCGCTATCCATTTTCTGGAGGAAACCACAACCACCATGAAAGATAACGTAGACAAAGGGTTTCGAACAATGGA
>JAGFPH010020404.1:0-14268 GCA_018207615.1 Philaenus spumarius | reverse complement strand
CAAACCCCCCCTAAAATTTCGAATTTTTTCAAACCCTTTCTTAGTTAGCACCTATGGCCCTAGAGGAAGCTATATATAAAATTTCATTCCAATCCATTCGGTAGTTTTGAAGAAGTCATTTTTTAATAACTTTGATCCCCCTAAACCCCCCCTAAAATTTCGAATTTTTTCAAACCCTTTCTTAGTGAGCACCTATGGCCCTAGAGGAAGCTACATATCAAATTTCATTCCAATCCGTTCGGTAGTTTTTGAGAAATCGTGATGACTCAGTGAGTCAGTGAGTCAGTGGGTTTTCGCTTTTATATATATAGATTTGAAAACATATGTTTTTACAATCTATGCACTAGAATCCCATTTAAAAAAAAATTAAAAAGTTTGAGTTTTTTCCATTTTTTTTTATAAACTTTAAGTCCTTTGTGGCACCTCAAGATGTTCCAGTATAGCAACCAAATTTTTGTTTCTTCTTTTTGAACCTAAAAATCATCTTTTCCCCACTATTACGAATAAAAAATTTTTTTTAAAAGGGCATTTTTGTTCCACCCTAATGTACAGAGCCAATAATTTACTCAAATACCTGAAATTCATTTTGTAAAAAGCAAAAATTATATATTTAAATCATAGGCCTACTTAAATCAACGATTTTAAACACAAATATTTTTAATTAAGACATTTAGGCAAAACTATATTATTAATTTTAAAATTCACTCAATCTTTCATTGTCAGTAGGCCTATATTTGTGAGGCGGAAAGCAAAAGGGACCTCTTCGCGGCATTTTTTGGTTTTTGGTATTTTATGTACCGTAATTGAATTAAGATTTAAATAACAAACAATTTAGTGTAAAAATCAAATCTCTTTGATTTTTTTGTTTAAGTTACGGATTTTTTAAATTTATACAATGAAAATGGGCATTTTGAGAAGAAAAGCAATTGAAATATTCAAAATAACACAAAATCTCTATTTATAACATTTAAGAAATGAAATTTGTATACAAATTAGCTTAGAACGTCCTCTAAAAAATTACATAAAAAAGTCTCTCATAAACATCCATCTTCATTATTTAAGTGGAATGTTTTTGACGCTTTGTCGAAGGTCCTGGGACAAGTTGAGGGTTGTCAGGGTTACTGCTGCCAGCTTCATCGATGTTTTGGGGTTCAGGACAATGGGGTTATTGTTTGGACAATACATTAACGGACAATACATTAACTAATCAAAAATGAATTAATGTAATAATTAATAATAGTTGTCAATAGTTAAGTATACAAAAATCTTAGCTTTAAATGCATAGTTTAGGTGTGTTAGTAGGCTACAATTACTAAGAGTAGGTTAGTTTTTAAACATGTAAAGAAAAGGTAACTGAAGTCGGGACAGGGATTTTTATAACCAGAAAATGTTCTCATTTTACAATAAACTCGTAGTACCGGTAGTTCACTTCATAGCTGCTAGAATTCATCAGAGAGTAGTTTTTAAAGTATTGCCTTGTTATCTGATGTGTTTGAGAAACGGGACCTGTTCGCGGCCCATGTTATTTTCCCATAAGCGCGAAGAGGTCCCTTTTCCCAAAACACTTAAATGATTTTTTTAGTGTTTTATCCGTTTACAAAAGTTTTATAATCGATTACAACTGGTAAAGGACTAAACCAAGAATATTAAACTGCAAACAACCGAAAATCAATATTTTTGACCTCATTGGATGAAACTGCTTGTATGTACTGAAATTTTCAGTTTGCCGCGATGAGGTCCCTTTTTGCTTTCCGCCTCACATTTATAAATTAATGGAAGTTCAAACTTTTATTATAAAATAGTGATAATTCACCAAGAGGTAGTCAGTGATAGTTTAAAATTTATTTTTATTTTTGTAGGCCTAATTTGTTTCTTAGCTGTTACATTATGAAGTAAACAAAAATGATTGTAAAAATAAATACATTCTAAACGATTTCTAATCTCAAAGCCTATCATATAATATATCAAGTACAAAGAGAGTAATACATAAAATCAACTGTCTCTAGACCCTAAGAAGTTTTACTTCTAACAAGCGGGAGCCTCAAGTACTTTTTTAAAAGTTGTCTTTAATTTTTTACATTTTCCTCGGCTAAAACCAGTGGAATAGCATGGGATCATTCAGAAATCATGTACTATTTACAAAACTCTGTCCGTATTTTCAGGTGCCGCTGATAAACCTTGCAGTGTCTGGCGTTTGCAGCGCAATCATTGCGCTACTATTTGACTTAGAGAAACTGATTGAGTTCATGTCAATCGGAACACTGCTTGCTTACACTATAGTCAGTGCTTCGGTGATAATACTTCGCTACAGGCCTCAGATCACTCCTCTCGTCAGGGAAGATAGTTCGTTGTCGGATCCGGCAACACCTAACTCTGGGGTAAATGCTTTATTGAAAAATCTTAAACAAGTGATAGCCGAAAACTTCCATCATCTCAACAGGTTATTTTAAAACACATAAATAATCAGATTTGTGTTTTTATCTTCATTGATCAGATTGTTGTAGTCGATGAACTGACAGCAGTTTCAGCCTCACTGGGCTATTTTCAATTGAACGGGCTGGAACCAATACTGCAAAAAACATTACAGAACAATAATGTGCCTAACCTATATGACATATAGGAACATATAAATTAAACTGTGGCGAATGTTCCATATATTATACAGGACAAACGGGAAGATCGTTTAGAAATAAATATGAAGAACTCTTACTAGACCACTCGTACAACACTATAGAGGAAAATATGGAAATCAGTTTTTTTGTCGCCATTTTAAAATGGTGAATATATGACCAAAGTTTAAATTAATAATTTTTAGAATCCTTTAATTTGATACTCCACTCAGCTTACATTGCTATTGCATTTTTTTTTAAGGATTTTTCATTTCCTTCAAATATTACATATTTTTAATAATATGTACCATATTTATCATGCCAGGCAGCATATATGTTACAGTAAACTACCCTCACAAGCAAGTGCAAAACTTGTTTTATTTTGTATACTTCTTACATATGACTATCCATAATTATTGATTTTTAAAATTATGTATATTTAGAATTTTGTTGTATTTTCTCTTCTATTTGAAGCTGTTTGTTAATATGTTCTAGAATAATGTGTATAATTATGTACCTGACTTGTTTTATACAATTTCTAATATTAAAAAAAAATCTTAATTAATAAACTTAACTAATAAAATTTGACAAAAAATTATAAAAAGAGAAAATTAAGTTATTGCTTTATTATTTAGGTACTATAATTAGCTTCAGAACGTTATATCTAAATTTTTGTTTAGATGTGAAAATTTTATATAAGGTGAAACCATCAAAAACTGAAAATATTGTATTGTGTAACAGAGTATCAAGATTGAACATTTTTTTACCTCCAGAATTTCTTTTATTGTACTGTAGTAAAACATCTATTGTGCTACAACACTACACTTCGATAATTATTAATAAAATTCAGTTTACAATAAAGTACTATAACGCTTTAATTTCATTTGTAAAGGATTAGATTCTTGCGGTACTAGTTAGAAATTTTAGTAATTTTGTAGGCAAAATATAATAGAGTTAACTTGCTATGCGATCGTTTGAGGAATCAATATTTTCATCTCCTGTTTTACAGCCCCCGACACGAATATATTTTAAGCTCCCATTTCACAGCTAGGTCCTGATGTTTTCTCAGGGAGACTATTTTTGTGGTTGCTGCTTCCATTAAAACATGTTTCTAAACTTGATTGTTTTGAAGATTTCTGAAATATTTTAAGACTTTGTCTTTGTATTTAGACATTTTCAGTTCATTGTCGGGATCTATTTTTACAAAACCCCATACGTTGAACAATTCTTTTATTTCTTGAGACATAACTGCTTCTTCAATCATTTCTCCTGCTATTTCGCTGTCCGTGCAATGAATTATGTCTAGCTCTTGCAACTCCTCTGTTTCATGGTCGTTTAACGTTCTACTGATGAAATAAGATGATGTATCTACCAGAATGTCCAAGTGCAGTCTTTCACTTAGTTTTAAGATTTTAGTTTCAGTAATATCCTCTGGTACATTTTGCATGATAGAACACCACAGATTCTTCATAACGCACAGAACGATGTACAAAATGCGGAGAATAAACTGTGAAAATATTCAGTAAGAAATCAAAATAATAAATAAGCACGTATGCAACTGAACCCAACAGAAAACGAATACCACAAACTAAATAAGCAGCTGAACTGCTGACATGAGTTGAGCGAATTTTCAAAATTAACCCTACAGATGTTTGACTGCTTAGTTGACCATCCAATCGTAATAAAACAAAAACCGTTGGAAAAGCAATGATTTAAACTTTAATTTTTGTATTTAAAATTTTTTTCTAAAACATATATTTACATACCGGTATGTAATCATCGTTTTAAAATTTTAGTTTTCTGTAAACGTTTTGCTGCGTGTGAAATACAATGCAGTTATACTCTACTTTGTCACTTCTCTAAAGCTCGATGGCGCTCGACCGGGATATTTTGACAATAATATAGAGATACCTTTGGATTAGTGAAGATTTTAATTTTCTAAAACTGCCGTCCAATCAAAAGTCACTTGCACAGTTCCAAAGCTATGGAATTATCTAGTAAACCTTTGCAATTGGACAGACTTCAACCAATAAAACAGCACATTTTGCTTTCTAGATATCTCTTATAATTCAAAATATTTCAATAGACTTTTTTATATCTATTTATAGACCAAAGTTCAATCTTTCGTTTATTGTAAAGCAAACTATATTTGACTGGTTGGATGTTATTCAAACAGCAGTTAAAAGCACAGACTTGCGGAATTCATACTACCGCTTGAGATCGCAAAGCAAGGCTGTTTTAAAGTTCTTCAACGCTCATTTTTTGAATTCCCATTGTCCCCACGAGATTTCATTTGTTTCATCTCATTTTGTGATTCAAGTAAAGCTAACTCAAATACTTTTATGAAATAATAATTTACAAGTATACAGTTAAATTCTTTGATTTATTCTCTACACTTTCTTATAATAATATTTCATTTATGGGCAAAGGATATATTCCAAAATTACTATTCAAACTAGACCTGGTTTATTAGCAGTCTTGTAGTAGGAATATAAAAACTGGTGTTTTCAAAATAAGAAATTTGAAATTAATAAATATTTTTATGCCGTTCTATTTAGAACTAAATTACGAAAAAATTTATATTTATGAAAAAAATACAAAAATGTTTACTACTTTTTATGTAGGCCTAAAGTTGAACTTTTTCCTTTCGTTACTAAACATTTTTGTTTCTTGAGCTAATAACTTTGTAAATTTTACATTAATCATTTTTTTACTGGGATATATAAATTCTTTGAAGGTTTCTCTACAAAAAAGCTTTGGAATACTTTTGGATTGGTTTATAATTACCTACTATATTTGGCCAATTTTTGAAAATATGCTTGCACATGCACCGAAATGGCTTGACCTTGGAAAAACGTTAGCATTAACAGTTCTAGGGTTAAGTTTATATGTTTTAGGGTTTCAAGTAGAAAATTGGTCTACCTAAGAAGGCGCTGAATAGGTGCCTGTGTGCATGAATTATGTTAATAGAATTTGTTTGCAATTGAGCCTCCAGCCCCAATTCATGCACTGCTTCGTTGCACTCCAAGCGGTAAAACTCGCTTTGCGAACTTGCACCTCGATGCCTTGGATTATGGACTGCTTCCCTTCGCTCGTCAGAATCTGCCCCACAGTGATTTTAACTAGTTTTTACACTTTGATTTTAGGTAATCAGATGGGCTATAAGGTCGTGTGAAAAGCAACATTTGCAAAACAATCTCCTGTATTTATATTTTTAGATAAAGCTCTTAAATGTTTAATTCTAGTAAAAAATCTCAAAAAAATGTGTACTTCCTGTCAAAAACGTTCTTCCGGGTGTTGGATTTTCTGAGTAACAAATTCGACCGAGTGACTTAGAAAACCAATGTGTGTGTCGAATTTGGACCAAATCGGACGTAAATACATATAGTTATATAACATTTTTAATGACATCCCAAAACTATTTCTGCGGTGAATGGTGCTCACTTACTACTCCTGACCTTGGGTTTCACCATAAGAGTCACTGCAATAGCTTACCTTTCCTATGAAACTTTGCTAATAAGTTATAGCTTGAAGTGGAACGACCTTGACCGTATTTTGAGGGGTCGTAACTTGAGGAATTTCTGTACAGGCTTTTGGTTCCGATTTAAAATTAATATTTTAATATTTCAGGTGATCGAGTTTGGAGTTGGGCCGGAAGGACGGCTCAAGGCAAACTTTTCTTGGTTAGAACCCGTGGTAGGACATTGTGAACCTGGTGCTGCGGTCTCTGTCTGTGTTTTCCTTTTCACTTGCTTCAGTGCCGCTCTCTGTATACATTTACACTGGTCAGCTCAAGACGTTGAACAAGGCACATGGTGGACCATGATACTCACTTCATTCTTTATTGCTGTTTTGTTTGGCTGTAAGTATAACCGAGTGTGTGTTGAAGTAATATAGGCTATTAAATAAAATATTTTTATAGACGATAGGGCGATAGATGAAAAGTTAACTCAAAAATGCTGCAACTATTTTGTTAAAAAAGTTACAAATAAATTTATTACTGCTATTGATTTTATGTATACACAAGGGAAGATCATTGTGTCCTTTGTGCGCCAATCCTAAATGCAAAATAATTTGGAAAACGTATACTTTATTATCGTACATGGAAAGATTAGTGATTTATATTAATAATAGGTTAATTACCTTATATCTCATCCGTCAACAATCCAAATTTTTCCTTTGTAGGATTACCGATTTCAACGGTATACCGTCATCTTCAGATCCTTATTATATTCTTTACTTTTACTTTATAATATAAATCAAATATACAATCCAGGAAGCTAAAAAACAATATGTTTAAAAGATTAGTGGTTACAGCAGATAATATTTTTGTCAAGATTAAATAAGTATGACATGAATTTTCTAAAAAATCTATTTTTATTATTTTACTAGTGCTTTGCTATTGCTTGATTTTGTTATCTAAATAATAAAAATGAATTGTTGTTCCTTTGTAAGCCCATCAATTGAGAACGGCTGGACCAATTTGGCTATTTTTTGTTTTAAAATGTTCGTAATAGTCCAAACTAGGTTTTTATATGAAGAAAAATTTGAAAAATTTCCCGAAAAAGTTCAAATTTGGAAAAACTAAACAGCTTTTTTTGTATGAACTCAAGACCATAGTCCACAAAAACAACTGTTCCTATAAAAAGCTTACCAACACGTCATGTTTGTTTACATTCATTACCATAGCAACATTACTTAGCAAATTTAAAGAGTATTAGCTGTTTTACGTTACATTGACAAACTAAAAACAAACACAAAAACAAATCAACGAAAAATGCTTACAGAACTGCAATTCAATTCAAACATTGGTTGTTACATATTATATATAAAACAACTGATTTGGATCAAAAACTGATCATAATTTTAGGTTAGGCAATGAGCCAAAACATGTTATTGGCAACCAATTGGGCTAGTTTAGAATCAGGTTTTTTACAATTCTTCACAACTATCAGTTTTTTTAGATTAGGTAAAAACAAACAAAAGGTTTACTGTATTATCTATAAAGGTTTACAAACTATAAGTTTAAATTTGTGTAGTATATTTTAAGTGGCATAAAAACCATTTTGCAATTTGATCACTTAAGTCAATGGAATGAAATGGAATAACTACCCTTTAAATTAAATCAAGCAATAGCGAAGCATTGGTGGGTCCACTAGTATAAATATATATTTAAAATAAATTAATGAACACAATTTAGTGAGTTCATTAAAAATTTATTTTGAAGTGCTTTGTGGTTAACATAAGATTCTTATGATCAGAGCAGGTGGTAGAGCGTGTGTTAAACATATGGGTGTTTATTGTTAAATGCAATTTATTTTTTATGGATCGCTATCCCATTTTAATTATTATTTAATTTAAGGGTAGTTACACCATTTCATTACTTTGACTTATGTAATCCAATTGGAAATGGTTTTTTATATTACTCAAGGACAATATACACAATTTTAGCTTTATAGCTTGTAGGAAGTTAGTTCAATTTATATTTGTTGTACCAACCCAATTTTAATTCCTTAGGTTGTAGTTATTGTAATCTGGAATTAATATGATAAACTGTAAAATGTTTAGTGAAATCGGTCGAATAGTTTTTGAGTCGATAGAGGACAAAGAAATTATATTATCGACAACAACCAAGATACCTAATTTTTAGCCAATAACTCGGTTATCTTTTAAGTTACAGAAATAATAAAAAGAAATCATGTTTGTCATCAAAACAGGATTTTTTGTGGTTTTTGAGATATTTATATCAAAAATTTAAAACGACCGCCATTTTGAAAATGTATGAAAAAAGTTTTGTTTTTTTTGTACATGGATAAAAGATGTTAGCCAAATAAGCATCCAAAATTTGCGTTCAATATATTTTGACCAAGACCGGGATTTGAACCCAGGACCTTTGCTTTCCGGGGCAACACTCTACCACTGAGCTATCCTGATCCTCCAGATATTGGTCGATGTTATCTCACTTGTGCGGTTTTACTGCATTTATGAATTAATAGACTGAATACCTCGCATGCGACATTGAAAACAATCTCAATTCTTTTTGCAGCCTACAGTGGTGTTATTTATTATTATTTTTAATTTGTAATAAATTACCTGCTTAAAAGCTTCCTCAGCGAGGGTTAAAAAAATTAAATTACAAGTGAAAAAACATGGACCAAGACCGGGATTTGAACCCAGAATATATATATATATATATATATTTTACTTTACAAAGAGAAATGTGTATCTATATATTACATAATTAATTTGCTAGGGGTTATTTTGTGAATAGAACTCCTCCTAGAGTTTTTAACCGATTTTGATGTTTTTGGTGTCATTTTACAGAGCTCACTCTGAAGTTGTGCTTCCCTTAAAATGAGCTCAATGTATGTTAAGGGCTTTGCCCCAGTGGCCCTCAAAGTTGCCATGTTAATCTTATGGAAGGTCAATCTTAAGGAAGAAGAAGAAAGATTTCTTTTGATTTTATCAGGGGCACAAAAAACAGCTGTTCGTATGAAAAGCTTAAAACAGCTGATTTTGATCAACAGCTGATTTTGATCAACAACTGATTTGGATCAAAAACTGAATATAATTTTAGGTTAGGTAAATCAAGCAATAGCGAAGCATTGCCCGGTCCACTAGTAAATTTAGTTTTTATTGTTTTTTAAGTGATTATTAGCAAATTTTCATAGGAAAGATGTAATTGCAGTGACTCTTAAATGGTGGGACCCAAGGTTGGAAGTGGTCAATGAGGTTTTGGGGTGTCATTAAAAATGTTATATTTATATGTGTGTGTGTGTGTGTGTGTTCACATTTAGCGACCGAGTCAGATTTTCTTTACTCTGAAATTTACATCCGATTTGGTACACACGTTGGTTCCCTAAGTAGCTCGGACGAGTTCTTTAGCAAATAAATCGACCACGCAGTTGGACTGCTGACGTGAGTTGAGCAAATTTCCAAAATTAAGTTTATATGCCTATGTTTTAGGGTTTCAACCAACAATTTGGGAAATAGGTCTACTCACGAAGACGTTGAACAGCTGTCTGTGTGTACGCAATATATTAGTAGAATTTGTTTCCTCCTAGTGGCCTCGCGAGTTTGCATCACTTGGCTTTGAACTGGGTACTTTTATGGTATTTTACGTTTTTGTCGATTTTGGGGGAACCAAGCGAGCTATAAGGTCGCGTAAAAAAACAAAATGCGCAGAATAACATCCTACATTTATATTGTTAGAAAAAAAACTCTATAAAAATTTCATTCTCGCAGTAAAAATCTCAAAAAATAGTTACTTCCGGTCAAAAAACGTACTTCCGGTTGTTGGATTTTTTTGGCTAACGAACTCGTCCGAGCCACATAGACAACCAACACGTGTACCAAATTTGGACCAAATCGGACTTAAAATGCGGCCGCTAGAGTGCGAACACATATATACATATATATATATATATATATGAATTTTTTTTACACCCCAAAACGTGTTCTGGGGACCATGATCGGTGCTCATTTGCTACTCCCGACCTTGGGTCTCACCATAAGGGCCACTGCAATAGCTCATTTTTCCTATGGAAATTCGCTAAAAATCCAACAACCAGAAACACGAGTTTTGACTGTAATATTTTTTATCAGATTTCTTGCACTAGAAAGATACTTTTTTGGGTTTTATATAAAATAATTAATGTAGGAGATTATTCTGCACATTTTGTCTTTTAACGCAACCTTATACCACGCCTGATTTCCACCAAATTGTTAAGAACGTAAAATACCATTAAAGTATCCGGTTCAAATCAACGAAGGGGAAGCTTTCTGACCCGAGGCCGATGGCAGGTACGCAAACCTGGGAAGCAAAGCCATCAATAATCAAATTAAAATAAAGACTGTGTGTTATTGCTATCCTACTTCTTGCACCTGTATCAAGTTCTGTATCACTTCTGCAATTGTTCTTTTGTAATTAAAATTTTGCTTACTTTCAGGTTTGGTGATAATTGAAGCTCACGAACAAAACAAGACTGGTCTGTGTTTCACCGTTCCACTCGTTCCATTCATCCCTGCTATCAGTATTCTTTGCAATATACAACTTATGGTGCATCTAAACACGCTCACTTGGTTACGTTTCATGATCTGGATGGCTTTAGGTATGTTAGATGCGAGGTGTGATCAAAAAATACAGTGAATAATTTTATTACAAACAAAGTAATAAGCTTACATTGAATTAATCTCCTTCAAAGTACTGTCCTTGGCTAGCGATGCACTTGTTCCAACGTTGAATCCATGACTGGAAGCATTTCCAGTTAAAATAAGGACTTTCAGTTGCTAGGTCGTTGCCACCTTAATATTGGAAATGGGTTGTCAAAACGTTTTCTGTTTAGCATAATTTTTATTTTTGGGAAGATCCAGAATTCACATGGGGCTAATTAAATCTAGTGAGTACAGAGGATGTAGGCCAACAGGAACACTTTTTCCAACCAAAAACTCGCTAATCAAAAGCAACTTGTGACGGCATTGTTGTGATGAAAAAGAAAGTCACTGGCCCATTTTTCTGGTCTCTTTCATCATTTCTCAAACGTTTTACAGTCACAGATAGTGCCAGGTAGTGTGAAGCGTCACTTGAGCATGCGCTGGAACGTCTTACCCTCTCCTACTTGACTGTGAGTCTTCAGTACAGTCACCACCAAAAAGTAGTCAGTTGCTGTCTAGCCACGGTACGGTTGCTGTCGCTGTGAACGCTTTTTAGCCCAGTCAATGCTCTGACTGTACTCCGCCGCGAGAGGGGAAATGTGGTGGGAGCCAGCGTAGGAGACTTGCATACTCCTCTCTTCGCGCTCCATCCTATCTGTATTTCCCTTAAAACAAACTCTGATCCTACTATACCCTCACTTTTGAAATAATCAATGAGCACGACATTGATGTTCGACTTTGACAGAGGGCAGAGAAATTTCTGGGTTTTCATTGAGAACTCTGAATTTTCATCTCAGGGTCATAGTCCCAACTTTCATCTCCAGTTACAATTTTAGCCACGAAGTTCGGATCTGTATGAAAACGATCCTTCAATTCCGTGCAAGTTGAGACACGATTTTCCTTCTGTTCATCAGTCAAAAGTCTGGGAAAAAATTTTGCACTCATTGGTTAAATGCTTTGCATGGACCCATACGAGATGTCAAATTCTTCGGTAAGCTCTCGAATAGTCATTCTCCTATTTGATCGAACAATTTTGGTCACTTTTTGCCAGTTTTCATCCGTTTTTGAGGTTGGAAAACGTCTCGACCATTCCTCGTCTTCAACCGGCTCATTTCCGCTTTTTAAATCGCTCATACCACTTGTAAACAGTCTTCAGAGTTATCACATATCACCATACACCGATTTTAACATTTCATGAGCTTCATTGGCACTTTTTTTCTACTTAAAACAAAACTTAATGTTAATGTGCTGTTAAATCCATGATGCACGACCTCACTCTAGTGGCTCTGGTATTTGAAGACAAGTCAGAATGTGATCAAACTTGACACTGCCTGTCTCAACAGATGAGGCTCAAGGACATATTAGATCAAATAGATATAATGTCAGCAGGTGCTGTTATACAAATTCATTCGCCTTATCTTATTATCACACTGTGTAAGTTTAAATCAATCACATGTAAAGAATTCGGCAAAAAGTACTCTGATTTTGTAGAGGAGCAGTGAGGGGGGGGAGAGGTTACTGTAATATATACCTCATAATTAAGAACATCCTGGAGCTAATTGGTCGGTGTATTGCCAAAGTGAACTAAGCGCCATACTTGACATTTTGAGAAAATTGATGTTAAAGTTTGAGGACTGCAAAAACATTATCCTGTCCACTTTTAACACTTTTAAACCACAAAATCTGTTGCTTCATTTCTTACAGCACTTAAATACAAAGTATACATAAATTGTTTTTTTAATGAAGGTAAATTTGAAAATTAAAAAAATATGTATACTGTCACTTAGTTCACTTTTGCAGGATATGATGTGTATTCGATAGCACCTTAGTTCACTTTGGCTGGATTATAATAATGAACTCAATGGACATAAATTTGTTCAATTAATTTATAATTGTATTTATTATTAAAAATATGTAATATGTAACCAATGAATAGAAAGCACACTGGACATTAATTTTACATACAACATTTTTGTGTTAAAAGAACTTTAACAATTTTAGGTACATAATATTTTATAAAAAAATGTGAAAAGTTGCACAAGGAAGTAAATTGAAATTTGAGTCTTTATGCAATTTCACTTATTGTTCAACTCCAGTAGTAGGTTGTTAAAATTCAGTCCTCATCTTCTTGTACAGCGAGGTCCTCGTCCAGGACTACTCCGTCACTGTCCTGGTGCTCCACGTTCTCAGTAGTCATTAGTCTATGATAAAAGTCGTGGTAGACCTCCGGAACATATTTCAAGAGGTGCTTGATGTCATTTAACTTGTCTTCTGAAAGTACGTAATTGTGGATGTAGATGATCCAACAATTGGCCTGCGAAGTTAGGAGCCACTCCATTAAGTCTTTTCCGAATATCTAGTTCATAGTATGGCACTTCCTTGTTATGGGTGTACTTAAAAAACACAATGCCTGGTTGGTCTTTTGTGACTTTGATTTCCCTCATTTTTAACCAAGAAACGGTTTCTTTTTGAACATACTTCTTGCGATTTGTTATTACTTGCTCCAAACTTTTTGTTGAGAAGAAATGCTCACTAGTCATTTCCTTTACTTTGGAAGGAACGTTGATTTTGTTTTGATGATCTCACAATATCAACAAAGTTCTCAAAACTGTAAATGTTATCTCTTTTTCGAATTTTATTTTCAATCTGACTGAAGTCTCTGTCATTCAGCATGTAGCTGTGTCCACTTACACAGAACTTATGAACAATCGTATCCAAGGGGACATCTGTTTGAGCTACAAGGTACATGTAGGCCAAAACGATTTTGATGTTTCTATTTTGGCCTCCACAAGCATCAGACCAAGCTATTAATTGGTTACACTGGACGTTCTGCCATACTGATATAAATATGTATATATCAGTGTCCGACCAAACTGAACTAAAGACCAATACTGGTTCAGCCACAGTGAACTAAGTACGACTCAGCGTCCAACCAAAGGGAACTAAAGTCCACATGTCTGTGCTAAAATATAGCAAATCAGGATGCGCGTTGAACAAAAAACAATTGAATATAGTTTATTGAAGAGAATTAACAAAAGTATTTCAATAACGGCTAATACATTCCTAGACAATAAGCAAATTAACAAGCATGTCACTTAGTTCACTTTGGATGGTGCTAAAACCTCAAAAAACACAGCCGTGTGGACAGAATAAAAAATAGCTAAATACTTATTTTAAAGTTATGATTAAGAATTCATCTTACCAGATGATGATAAAGGGAAGTATTCATCACTTCCTGAGTAGGAAAAATCCTCTAAATCCTCTAATACATCGTCTAACTCAGCATCACTTAAAAAGAGGTTAGCCATCTCTAGTGTTGTTTAGTTCCATATGGCTGGCTCCACTACTGCCACATCAACATCCAACCAAAACGAAATTTCCCTTTTGCTCAGCTGTTTTTACCGGTATCACTTAGTTCGTTAGTGCTGGTTGTAGATATTCAAAATTGCAACAACCGGATATTAACCCTTAAAGCGCTAAGCTAAAACATGGGCTACCGCTCATT
>JAGFPH010020403.1:3297-14268 GCA_018207615.1 Philaenus spumarius | reverse complement strand
TATTAATAACGAACCGAACCACTGTACAATAATTGCAAGTTGGTTCCAATTGTTACAGTTTAATTCATTTTAATTAAAGAAGAACTAAAGTAATATGAAATAAAGTTTATTTGTTACAGGAGCTGTTGCTTAGAATCTAACTAACAGTGTGTAGTAATCAATTTAAAGATATTCTTTGAAAAGTCAGTTTTGACAACTTAGAAGTGTATTGCAATTAGGAGAAGTGTATCACGTTCATTTACTTATCCCGACCTTAGTTCTTACCTTAATCGTCACTGCAATAGCTCGTATTTCCTATTTAATAAATAACATATACGTACACTGTTATGGTAAACTCGCTTTATACATGATAGGATATTACTAGTTATCAGTTTTACGACTTAAAAGTTTTTACAACATTTTACTGCAATATTCCATAAAAATTCAACGTAGGAGTTCTTAACTGAACTGTTAGAGTATAATTGCATTGCCTGACGATGTACTTCATCATTATGAAGTACTAAAGTACTAAACAATATTAGCCTACACTAACAATAATTTTGTTTTGAAGTAACGCGATAAATTTACTCGTGTTAACTACTTTTAAGTTTTTTAGTCCAGGATCTGAAAGGGGTTGAGCATGCATGGAAAGCTTGACGCAATTTTATTTCTGATTATTGTTATAGACACTATAGTGATCATGAAAAGCCATGTCGTCACCCCCCAGCGTGGCCGACACCCCCAGGGGAAGGGGGATATGGTGGGGGCGCCGTTTATTGAAACGCTTATAACTTGAGAACCGTTCAAGACAGAACATTGAAAAAAGCGACAATATACTCCATAAGATATGAGCTTTAAAAAAGGTCGTATAGTCTGTTGTTGGTTTTTGAGTAAATAGCGTTTTTATTGGTAAATGAACAAAATTGGTGATTCGAAATAAGCAAAACCAATAGTTTTGTACTAATAAAATCACTAAATAGGTCAAATATAGACATTTAAGTTATTAAAAGTGCTTCAATAAATTTAAGAAAGCATGCTGAACAGTTAATGCTACTGTAGAGGTGTTTTATACGTAGCTCTATATGCACAAGTGCTCCGCGCGCGCCACCGGTGACGAACAACCCCACATTTTTTACCTTGTTCTAGTTTTTTCTAATTTTTAGTATAAAGGACTGGTTTGACAAAAACAAAATCATTCAATCCTTTTTTAAAGAACACTAAATTTACCACAATTTAAAATTAAAATCATCTTCCAGAGGGTTATACTTTTCGAGTTGCAGCCATTCAAATTTCAAGCAAAGTTTAAAAATTTGCAAAAGTTGTTAGTTTTTAGATAGCATTTGTGTTTTTCACCGTGAAACAAGGGTTTTAGAAAAACTGATAACTACTAACTATAAAGTAGAGAAATATAACTTTAATATGTGACCGAAATGGGACTTCTACCATGAATCACTTTTGAGATACAGCTGTTTGAATTTTACCTATTCAAAATTAGAAGCTACAAAAC
Organism: Philaenus spumarius; assembly: GCA_018207615.1. NCBI lineage: Eukaryota > Metazoa > Arthropoda > Insecta > Hemiptera > Aphrophoridae > Philaenus > Philaenus spumarius. The sequence continues at coordinate 12,782 of JAGFPH010020403.1, read as the reverse complement.
GTACAACTTTTATAAAGCCCTATAGGCAAAATAATATCTGTTGAAATTAAAAGTTTAAGAAATAGCAGTAATACCTATTAATACTTTAGTTTTCTAGCATTTACATTAACTAAAATAACTTTCATTGTAACCGTCCTGAATTTAGTTTACCTAGAGATTGAAAAATTCGTTTTAGGGTAAACATATAGATTTACCCTGGCTGAAGAAGAAATTGCATCGGTTTTAGAAATTGTTCAGAAAGGATAAAACCAACTTCCGCAGCAAAGAGGGGAAAGGAACTAATTTGTGCGGCATTAGTTGACGTTTTTACGGAAGCCGTCTCTTTTACTTAAAGCAATTTACGGAAAAGCAATTTGTACTGAAATTGTATTTACCTATTCCTTGCTGGAAACGCGAGGTAAAATGACTTCTGTCTTTCCGGAGCAGACACAATTAAGATAATTTACTATCGACCTTTTTTCAGCGACTACTTTGTATAAATGTATAGTAATAAGATAAATAATAAAATAATTATATGCAAATTTGTGTAACATAATGCTAAAATTTGAAAAATTTATTTGAATTATTATTTTTTTATTAATACTTAGAAAGTGTTTAATTAATACTGTTACAAGCAACTATTTTGGAAATTGGTCTACCTACACAGGCGCTGAATAGCTAACAGAGAGTACGAAATATATTAGTAGAATTTGTTTGCACCTCGTAATCCAGCCAAGGCTCACGCGTAGATTCGTTCCTCCAGTTCGACCTTGCGGCCTCGGATCCATCATGTTAATTTAAACAGTTTACTTTTGTGGTATTTTACGGTTTTACCTATTTTGAAAAACTAATTCTGCAGAATAATAAATTATACATATTTATTTATTTAGATAAAAACCCCCAAAAAACGTTCCACTCTGGTAGGAAAAACTCAAAACGTAATACTTCCAGTCTGAAATCGTGCTTCTGGTTGTTGGACTTCTTAGGTAACGAACTCGTCCGTGCGAAGAAAATCTAAGTTTGTACCAAATTTGTACTAAATCTAACGTAAAAAGCTCCGTTAGCGTGCTCCCTAAATGGCGTTCTGGGGACAATGGTCAATGCTCACTAACCACTCTCACCTTAGGTACAACCACAAGAGTAACTGCATTAGCTCATTTTTCCTATGGAAATACGCTAACAATACTAGGCCTGTATATGCCATCCAATCTAAAAACGCAGTTAAAAACAAACAGTAACTCAAAACTCTAATACTAGCGCTGATATGTAATGCAATACCAAACACAGACACACAAAAATGGAAACATGGTAATGCTCTCAGTCGTAACACAGATGCGCCGAACTGGAAGCGTATTTCCTCGACGCAAATGTTGTACTGGCTGTCAGTTACAGTAACAAACATGACTGACAACCAACTATATTCTGATCAAGTACTGCAGTCGCGACAAAGCACAAAGAAGTACTCGACATCCTGAACTTGCATTCTGTCACAAAAAACTTCCAACTGTAGTTTTAACTTTAGTATATATTTTCGTATTTGCGTTAGTAAAACAAATTATTTACAAAACATACCTTATTTGTGGATACACTATTTATTAACACTAAGTGTGTTGTGTTGAACGTTATATAACGGGGGGGGGGGGGGGGGGAGGTTCAAAAGTAGTAAAATCTAATACAGTATAGACTTATTAAGGATCGCATATTACAAACAATCTCTTTAATGTTGAAATTGTTTTCCATTAGAATTCACAAATGTAGTCTAATTTTTACACTCACACTTTCGCACAAAGATTATTTCTTTCCATTGATTTCACGGCACGCTGTTCTTATGTTGTCACTTCTTATAAAACTTGTAACTTTGCCTGTGATCAAAATTGATAGTATGCTCCCCTGGTCATCGCAAATAGATTATGTTAAGAAGTAATTGTCAAGTGTTATTTATTTACTAGTCTATCTTAAGAGATAAGTAACTTTTGAATATTTGAAAATGGCATACTTTGCTTTCTTTGGGAGTATTTTAAGATATGTACTTCTTAACTGGGGAAATGGAATAGGAATACAAACAATGTCAATTCTAAAAATAGCTATGAAAATATTAAAAAACTGAGATAAATTATAACATTGGAAGTCACTGCTTGTTAAGACTGGTATTTTAACTGTTATAAACTTTTTTTCATGCGTAATGTATGTAAAGAATAATTTACATATGTATCCAGTTAGAGGATTCATGATTACAATACCAGATTTGCTCATATTCTTGAACAACCAAGAAGTAGATTGATTAAACCCAAAAATTATCATTTGGCTCAAGTAATTACATTGATCAATAAACTGCCTGCCAGTTTCCAAAGCTTGCAAAATGATGATTTATATCATACTTTTTATTTTTTGGCGAAAGAGCACCCATTTTATTATCTTGGAGGAATATTTAAATTGTGAAATAAATATTGAGTAAACCAGAGTCATCTGTTAGTTTTAAGTTTTAACAAATTAAGCCTGTACGTGACGAAGTCTATTGCAATGTTATATGAAAGAGAAGATCTAGCGTGACCGGTGGCCTTGAGATGCACAGTAGACTTGGAGTTGATTTTAGTGTTGGTTGGTCAGAAAGGCTGAGTATGTTGCCGCGCTCTGAACGTAATACTTCGGTCTGGAAGCGAAGAGAATATTCCAATAAGTATCTGTGCGTGGTTTCCCTTCCCCTCCAGCGGACGGAGTCCCCACTTGCCTAGATTCTTCCCTCCGCCAACGCATCTGAGAGGTTATGATATATTTGACGAAGTATACATGGGTGCTGAAGGACCGATGTTCTGTTCTTTACACTATATAATTGAATTGCGCTATCAACATCCCGTGGTTTTCTTTAAAATACTTTATCTTCAATAACATCCCGACACCCGAGTAATGCAATTTTTTCCTTAATTTAAAATTACCTCGCAGAATTGAAGCGGACGTTCCGGATTGAGATACAATAATCTAAACACTAATCTTAGAGGATAACTGTTCAAACCCAGTCGTTGTATCAAACGAACCAAAGATATGCTTTCAATGCTCAGCTCACTGGGCGCTCTGTTTATGCTTTGAATAAATACCTGAGCAACTAACTGTTCATTTGCAGGAATAGTAACGGTGACTGTTGGACCACTCTTTGCATTACGGATGGGTAAATCTGAAAACGGCTAGACTAGATTATCAAATATTTAACTCCATTTCGTTCGAACATTTTAAGAATTCTCGGCCCTCCAGTACTCTTTCAAAATCAACTTTCATCTGTTAAATGACCAGGTATAATGTAGCACGGAAATTTCTGAAACAATCAATAATAAGGAGGGCAAATGTTATTGAAATAATAGATAATTATCAGACAGCTGATTTACATCGGCTGTTAAGCCAAATAAAACTAATGTGAAATATAAGGATAAAACTGTGTACCTACTTTTGCACACTCTTTATATTACTTACTCATGTATTACATATTACAAAATTTTTTTATTGGAACGACGTTCCTTAACGCGGAATTCATTACCATAGCAGCCAAGTTTGCAAATTTAGAATCAGTTTGACAACCAACAAATTGTTTAGGATAGGGTAACAAAATAAAACCTAAATCAAACAAAAATCTACGGAAAATGCTTACTGTATTATAATTCACTTCACAGCTTCAAACATATGTTTTTGGAACGAAGTTCCTTAGCGAGGGTTGGGGTGAGTTAAGAAATAGAAAATTTAATGCGTAACGAAAAAAGTGTTATTAATTGGTTGCTATGGCAATTACAAAAATATAAAATACGTGTAATGAAAAAGCGTTATCAAATTGGTTGCTGTGGCAATCAATTTAAATACATTCAAGAAACATGTGATTTGGTTCATCAATTTAAATTAAGAGAAGGTCGGTTCCGTCCTGCGTAGTTCAGATATTATTGTCAATCGCTGAATTACGTTCAATAAACATAGAATTTTGGTTCATCAGTCTAGGCCTAACCTAAAATTATTGTGTGTATATTTAATTAATTTTACCTGCCTTAACGGCAACATACACACAATAATTTTAGGTTAGGCCTAGACTGATGAACCAACATTTTATGTTTATTGAATGCATTTACAATGAATGGACATTTAACTGTGTTTACCATCTTAGCTTTGATGTTATAATTAATTATACTCGTTTATTATAATAACATTATAACGTATGGAAACAGTAAATGCATGTATAATGAACTATATAATAATAAACGGCAATTGAAAGATTAAAATTATGTGAGTATGCTGTCATTATGGCTGGTAAAAGGATTAAAGAAATGGCGTGATGAACTTCGTTCCTGACCGGGGTCCCACGACCGCACACATTTCTATTTTTTCCGTCGTGTACATACAATTTACGAAAACAGTCGTATACATCGCAAAAAAATAAAATCGTGTATGGAAATTACGCATTGCTGCTAATTATTACAGATAAATTTATTGTAATAAATAAAATGAAACTTTAATTCCATCAAATAAAACTCAGAAGGTGCAAATGTAAGCACCTCGTTACATAAAATTGATTACATGAAGTGGATAAAAGATCAAGCAGAATCCAGGTCAAAGAGTCTGGCGATATAACCTCGGAAGAGCAACCTTAGTCCAATTTAAATACTAAAGCTTTACATAGATTTAAAAGTAAAAGACTGTTATTCGTGTTTTCCCTTTCTTTGTGTAAATAATAACGAGCACATAATTATTCCTTTTATATTGTAACCAACTAACGTGTTTGCCTTCATTCCATTAAAACAAACTTATCTCTAATTTAATCAACGGGGAATTGAACAATAAGAAAAGTTATCTCTTATATAAAATGCAATGTCCTGACTGATGATCAACGCAGAGCCGATTCTATTAAAGCTAGAGACTTGAAATTTGAAAGGTACATCCGTCCAATAATGTAGAGGCGTACTAAGAAAGGATTTTGCAAAATTTTGAATTTAAAGGGTAGAAAATGCGAAAATTCATCCCTCCCATAAGCAGCCATATAACAGATGAAACAGCTGATTCGTATTTATTAATGTGTTATTCTGGTTACTATTGTAACGTCCATCAACAACTTCTAGCATTTATTTTGCCATTTTACAACCTTTCTGTATTTAACCTTCACCCAGTTATCCTTTTCTCCGCCAGATGTCGACTCCGTACGGTATCTGAAGCCGTACACACTGCCTTAGTATCCAGTGGCATTTTGTGATCCGACAACGATCAGCTGATCTTTATCTATTAAGTAAAATCTTGCTTTGTCATAAGATTGCTGTAGAAAGCGTCGGCCATATTATTAGACCGTTACTTTCAGACGCTGTGAGTGTTCGTGATGTTACCGAATTTTTAAATAATTTAATCGGGGTAACGTATGTCGTGAAGGACATGATTTACTTCTAAACCCTTTGTTTTCGCATACCAGGTACGATATTTCAGCTTTACCTTAATAATTATAAGATATTACTTGTAAAACTTAATTAGGTTATTTCCACTTTGTTTCATGTACAACTTTCTAACTCATTTTATTCAACTTATTAGAGAAACCTATATATTTCTTTTTTACAACAGCCTAAACTTTAAATGTAATTCTTACAGCCTAAATTCTAAATGTAAATCTGACAGCCTACAAAACTATAAAGCCGATATCATTTTGGTCATTGTCAAGCCTAAATATTCTTCCACAACCAAGCCTAAAGTGTTATGCATTAATTAACTGTAACTGTGTAGTATTTCTGCAGTGTAACAGATTTCGAAAACTTTTAATAAGCTATAAGCCGAATATATGGCTGATATGTAACTAAACGTTAGCATTTCTGTTATATTACCATGTGGCTTACCTAACATGTACAGACAGTGTTATGCAACATTACGCATGTTATATTAACAATCACCATCTATGTAGCAATTTGGTATTTATGCTACAACATTTGATAAAAACAGTCAACTCAAAGAACTATCTTTTATGCTTATTTAAATAACTGTAAGTTTTCTAAGAAGGAAATTGTTATCTGTGTTATACAGTTAAACTGGTGCAAGTCCAGGAGATGTTTAAACCAATGAGATAACCTGCTACTACCACTATTAGAAAAGGCCTACCTTGCAACTAAAGAAATGGAATACCTAATTAAAATATTTCCTACTGAGTTTTAATTAGAGACAGAAGTTAACTTAAAAACGAGAACTATCTGCTTTTGTGCTTTTCTTATGTTAAGTGTTAAATAGGCTGTATCTTGAAAATAATTTTGCACATGTGTACTACTTAGGATATGTTAGTATTAAATAAATTGGGTGGTGCAGCTATAGCAATATTTCGGACCATAGCCCCTCAGGGCTGTACACATTAGAAATTCTTATATCCTTTTAATATATAGAGAGACGTCTCATAATAAATTTTGTCTATTTATTCAATTATTTATAATTACCTTTTAGAGTTGGCCAACGACAAATATATATATTTATTCTTAAAACAAATCCATGGTATTTCATGTTAAAACTTTGTAACTTGTAAATCTTTTGTATAATTTCTGTAATTATTATTAAAAGGGAGGGTTTTTAATTTTTATTTTTGGGGAGGGTTTTTAAATTAAATTTAATAAAATATATATGTTTTCTTTTTAAATCTCAATCTTTCTTTGTATTAAGGGCATGTCAATTATCTTTTTGTATTAAGGGCGTATAAACTTTCATTTAACTTGGTTAATAAACCTAAAATTATACCTATTTCTATAGTTTATTGAGCTAACCTCTAGGTATCCTGTGCATTGTAAGAGATAAGCTAAAATATTCCTACTTTTGGTGATATTAAATTCTAAGGTAAGTCTTGAACAGTACCAATCTATGTGGCCCAGTATTGCTTCCGTTCCCTTAATTAATTCTTTTGTAAGATTGGTACACTATGGTGATTATTCCAAACTCTTTCAAAAAAAGTGTGTTGATTTTATAATAATAGGCCTAACCTAAAATTGTGTTAAACCTTTGGTCCAAATAAGCTGTTTTATTTATAATGTGTAACAATAATATAATGTTAAATTGTAATATTAGATGTTTTAATTATTATATTTCATAGGTTTTAAAGGCCTAACCTAAAATTGTATTAAACTTTTGATTCAAATCAGTTGTTTTATTAATTACTAGGGGAGACCCCTGCGTGCTTCGCACGCCAACCCCCAATGGAACATTCTAAAAACATACGTTATGTTTTATTTATATAAAGTTGTAGTATTAATAATAACCTCAAAACTAAGATGGTAAATAATGTTAAATGTTCAAACCAAATTATTTCTTATATTTTATAACAGCAGTTAATAATAGTTAAACGAACCAGCAAAGCTCAGGTCTACACTTTAAAACCCTAACCTAAAAGCTAGAAGTACAAAAATAATTGCTTCAAATTTTGAAATCAGCTGTTAATGGAAATATTGAAGCAAACATCTATATTATCTGTTATTTTATTCAATTGGTTGTTATGGTAATAAATGTAAATACATGTGTTGGTTTATCATTCTAGGCCTAACTTAAGATTTTTTCCGACTAAATTTACAAATATTAAAATAAAATAAAAGGTTTTTACCGAAATGAATTATAGCCTATGTTACTCAGGGATAGTGTAGCTTTTTATTAGTAATACTATTTTTTCAATCGGTTCAGTAGCGCCAGAGATTACCCCCTACATACAAACAAACAAACAAACAAACTTTACCTCTTTATAATATTAGTATAGATGTGTAACAATCATTAGGCCTATGTTGAATTACACGGGATACGAATTACAGGATGTTGAATTACACGGGATACGAACTACAGGCTTTCAAAGTTTCAAATTAAGCAATAGCGAAGCATTGCCGGGTCCACTAGTAATTTATATTGAGTTTACAAAAACAAAAAAAGAAGAAGATAAAACAGATAACGAATTTACTATTAAATTGTAGTAAAATTTTCATAATAATTATAATATACTATTGTACCCTGCAATGCCTAATTATATTAATTAATTAAGGGTAGTTATTACATTTATTGTCATCCCTTTGCCACGTCTAAAATAGTGTTGCTAACATTTTGATTCATAACAACTGTTTTATCTGTTATAGGCCTATAGCTGGGAGTGAAACCTGTATTTTTACCATTTTCAACACTTAAAATTTATATTTTGAAAAATACTTTCTTATTGTATTTGACTTATACACAGTGGTATTTTAAGGCTCTAGCTAGCATAATGATGACTGTACGTTGATTATAAATCGGTCAGACATTCAGTCAGGACTTCTCCTTTTATATACAGATTTAAGAGTTAATCATTAAGCATTTTTTGCTACTACTTTCAACGCTGAAGTCTTGTTATAATATAAAATACTATCTGGCCCGACCTGGCTTCGCATGGAGAGACAAGTCATAGTTAAATATGGGGATTTTTAGAAACTTTGACTCCCCAAACCCCACCCCCTAAAATTTCGAAGTTTTTGAAATCCTTTCTTAGCAAGCACCTTCGGCCCTAGAGGAAGCTACATACCAATTTTCATTCCTATCCGTTCTGTAGTTTTTGAGAAATCGTAATTTAGTAATTTTGACCCCCCCCCCCCCCCAAACCCTCATAAAAATTCGAATTTTTTGAAACCATTTCTTATTGAGCACGTATGGTCCTAGAGGAAGCTACATACTAAATTTGTTTCCAATCCGTTTGGTAGTTTTGATAAATCGTGATTTAGTAACTTTTACCCCCCAAACCCCCTTTAAAAATTCTAATTGTTTTAAACCTATTCTTAGCGAGCATCTATGGCCCTAGAGGAAGCTACATACTACGTTTCATTCCAATGCGTTCGGTAGTTTTGGAGAAATCGTGATTTAGTAACTTTGACCCCCTAAACCCCCTTTAAAATTTCTAATTTATATAAAACTTTTCTTAGCGAGCATCTATGGCCCTAGAGGAAGCTACATACTAAGTTTCATTTAAATCCGTTCGGTAGTTTTGGAGAAATCGTGATTTAGTAACTTTGACACCCCCAAACCCCCTTTAAAATTTCGAATTTTTTTAAACCCTTTCTTAACGAGCATCTATGGCCTAAGAGGAAGCTACATACCAAATTTCATTCTAATTCTTTTGGTAGGTTTTGAGAAATCGTGATTTAAAAACTTTGACCCCCCCAAAACCCACCCTAAAATTTCGAATTTTCGGAAACCCTTTCTTAGTGCACGTCTAGACCATATAAAGAGTATTAGTGCCAAATTTAATGTTTGTAGGCCTCGTGGTTTTGGAGAAACTGTGATGAGTCAATAAATCAATGAGTCAATGGTATTTGGGTCGCCGGAATACTACCCCCCGGAAAACTACCCCCCCAAGCAGGTTCCTACGTCATTTTGACGTCAGAGATCGGGGGGGCAGTTTTCCAGTCACGCACACTCAAGTTTCGATGCGTTTGTATTATCACTTTATATAATTAGAATAAAAAAAAACTAGAGGACTAACCTAAACTGTTTAGTCACAGTATGTTTCCGATAACAGTATA
>JAGFPH010020402.1:1153-14269 GCA_018207615.1 Philaenus spumarius | reverse complement strand
CACTGTTTTTGCGCTTTAAAATCTGAATTTTGCAAAATTCTTTCTTAGTGTGTGTCTACGATCCCAAAAGAAAGGACCTTTTCATTTTTGTATTTTTATCTTAAGTACTTCTTGCTCCACGTTGATTCTACGTCAGTCAGTCAGGACGTTTTCTTTTAGTTACAGGTTGATGTGAGTGGAGGTTGCCGTACTAAACACGCAGGGGTCCACTAAGTTTGCTTTATAACTTTAATTCTCAAACGAAATTGGTTATTTCGAAAACGACAAACTGTTATTACGAGTCACAACTAATATTATTAGAAACACAAGAGCTTTTATGCAATGCAAATAATTGTAATTTGAAATATTATGAATCGGGCTCCGAAGTAGATCTGAACTTTTTAAATTTGAGTTGCTATGCTAATTAATTGCAACTGTAGCACGGCAAACAAGGCTCCATCTATCGCAATCGTATTGACAATTAATTTCTAACAATGACTAGGCCTGCAGTAATAAAGATAACATTCTATTGTTAGTAGTTGATGCTGATAATTGTTGATAAGAATTACGATATTATCATGAGTGAGAACAGCTGATTGAAAAGCACGAGACATTGTAACAGTATGCGTAACCAATAGGACAGCTTGCATCCAAACTAATGATGTGGTATGGTACTGTTGGGATTAATTAGGTGCATGGTTAGGTTATTTAGATATAAAATATAATAGGATAGTAGTTAGTTAACAGCCCAATATATAGAAGATCCAAAAAGTGGTTCAGCTTAGGCCTACATTAATTGCGGCAAAAGATTTTTTTTCTTAGTAGGTATCGTTTGGTATGGTTTGGGTATTCAAAACCTAATTTTGCGACCTCAAAAGTGGGGGGGGGGTGCAAAAAACCTCGAAATTTTCGGACTTTTCCCAATTTTTCGCTTATAACTCGAAAACGGTGCATATTTTGTAAACAATAGTACTTTAATAAATTAAAGAAGACGAAATTTAGCGTCGATTAAAAAAACAAAATGCAAAATTGGTACAGTAGTTCGATTTTTATGAGGATCCAAAAAACAGCAAATTTTTCCAACTTTGCCAAAAACTGTATTTTACCCATTTTCAATATGCTGTAACTTTCCAACATCAAATTTGATCATTACCCTCCTCCCTAAAAGTTATAGAACATCAACCCATGAGTTAAAATTTTCCTTAAAATAACTTCTAGATGAATTCACATGACATACCTCAGCCTCAGAATTAAGTCAGAATTGATTCGCGGACTCATTGATACCGAAAAAGAGCGAAAACCCCTATAGTTTGAATTTAAGGTTTTCCTCAATTTTACTTTATGAGTTGTCAAAATTTCAAAATTAGCTCAATTTAGAAAATTCTGTGCTTTTCGAACTCATGTATTGATGCTCTACAACTTTTAGGGAGGGGGGGGGTATTGATCAAATTTGATGTTGGAAAGTTACAGCACATTGAAAATGGGTAAAACACAGTTTTTGGCAAAGTTAGAAAAATTTGCTGTTTTTGGATCCCCTTAAAATTTGAACTACTTAAACAAATAAAAGAGCACTGTGGCGACAAAATCACACTGATTTAAATAAAACCCGAACCACAAAACAAGGAACAAAAACAATAACTAAACAACTAAATTGTAAGTTATGTTTAATACCTTACCCTTATGTACATTTCGATGACATGGTCATCATCCTCAGGGGGTTTTAACACTACCCTCCCCCTTCGGAGGGAACTAACCTCTTAAAACCCTCTGAGGATGATGACGAGATGACCATGTCATCTAAATGTACATAAGGGTAACGTATTAAACATAACTTACAATTTAGTTGTTTAGTTATTGTTTTTGTTCCTTGTTTTGTGGTTCGGGTGTTATTTAAATCAGTTTGAACTACTGGTCAAATTTTACACTTTGTTTTTTTAATCGACGCGAAATTTTGTCTTCTTTAATTTATTAAAGTAATGTTAATTACAAAATATGCACCGTTTTTTAATTATAAGAGAAAAACTGTAAAAATTCCGAAAATTTCGAGGTTTTTTTTCACCCCAAAGTTGTCCGCCCACTTTCGAGGTCGCAAAATTAGATTTGGCATACCCACACCATACCAAACGATACTAGGAAAAAAAATCTTTTGCCACAGTTAATGTAAGCTGAAACCCCCCTATATACTGGGCTATAAGGAAAGTTTAGTGTTTTTCTGTCCGACAGTCAAAATTGTTAGTGTAAACCCGGCCGCACATTGAGCGCAGGGTAGGCGCAGTACAGGCAGAGGGCAGGAATAGTAGAGGAATAGGCCTCTGCCAGGTCACCGCACATTGGACCCAGTTCTCTGCCCGTGCTGCAAGTGACATGTCCATGTGAATTAGGTAAACTTGTAATTCATTTAGATTCCAAGTCTGATTGAAAGTTTAATAATGTTGTGTTATTGTATTCTCTAAGTAAAAAACGGAGTAAGAAAATATGGAAAAGTGAGTGTATGAAAAAAGAGACCCACGGTGAGTTGTCATCTGAACTTCCTGACAAAATCTTTACTGCATTTTCCTCTCATGTATTCAGTGTGTGTTGTATCGTAAAATACAGAATGGTCTTCGATTAGATGTTTCATGATTTGTTAGACTCGCTCTACTACGAACATGAAAAAATGCACGCAGTCACGACAGAGGTCACAGGAAAACAACCGAACAGAGGCGCGACAGAGCTATTCCTCTGCTCCGCTCTGTTCAATGTGCGGTATCCTATTTGAAACACATGTATCACAGATTTGTCTCTGCCTGCCCTGTATACTAGAGAAGGTCTAGCATGAACCGTGGCCTCGAGATGCTCAGTAGACTCGGAGTTAATTCGAGTGGTAGGGGTCAGAGAGGCTCAGTCTCTTGCCGCTCTCTGAACATAATACTTTGGTCTGGAAGCTCTTGTACGGGTTTCCAATAAATATATTGTCTGTACGTGGTGTCTCTTCCCCTTCAGTGGACGGCTTCTCTACTTACTTAAATTCTTCCCTCCCACCAAACGAGCTCTTAGAGCTCATTCTATATCCGACGAATTATAATTGTACTGTGCCTACAATGCGCTCAATTTGCGGCGAGTATAAATAGAGGGCGAGCAGTGTTGCATGTAATTGACCTTAGTGTCCGACACTATAACTTGCAGGTCTTAACATTTGCACTGTCGTTGGATCAAACAGTGAGAGATGTTTAGTGACCGTTCTCTGCAAGTTAAGCCGAATTTACGCTATGTAACAAAATTATAAAACAAAGTTAGATTTACATAATGTTTTAAAACAAAAATAATTCGATAACGCAGCTGAACCGCTGTCGGGAGTTGAAATTTTTTTCAAAATTAAGTTTATATGTTTTAGAGTTTTCAACCAACTATTTGGGAAATTTTTCTACTCACGAAACTCCTGAATAGCTGACTGTTTGTACGGATTTTTTGAATAATAGATTTTTTTGTACCTCAGCCCCGTCTCCGCTGCAGCGGAAGCACTCGCCTCGCTAGTTTTTACCTTGACCTTGCTGCCTCGTAGTATGGACAGGGCTTCGCGAGTTTGCATCCCGCCCGTTGGCTTCGGATCAAAAGATGCCCTTCGGTAAAATCCTCCACATGAGTTTTAAACGGGCAATTTAAGGCGTTTTACGTTTTGATAGATTTTGTGGGAACCAGACGAGCTAGAAGAAGGTCGCGTAAAAAACAAAATGTTGCTAGGGTTGGAAATTTCAGCCCTTATGTCCGGGTTCACAATATGAATAAGACTACTACTCGTTAAGGTTGATCGGTTTGAATGCAATGGATAATTAATTCACTCAGTGGTTCAGCGGTAACAGAAACTTTACTTTCCCAGAATCATATACAATTTAACTATATATCTAATATCTTATCGCTATATAAAGTCTTACTGATTGTTGGCTCAAAAGACAGACCACCCTGGATATCAGTCCTTTGTTACAACCCTGGCCTATATCCTTGTTAATAGACCCAAATGCGGTTGTATAGAATGTTATATGATCTATTTGGTCACCTTGTCTATTCGCTGGTTCCCGGAAGATGACCCGCTGTCCAATGTTCGACCCTCGTCGATCAGCAGCGATCTGTTCGAGACCCCGGTCCCTATCTCGCCACTAGCCACCACAGCTCACTGGTCCACCGACCACCCCAGACTGGCCAAGATTCTAGGTCAGCATCAAGTTTATATAGTAGACTCCCGCCTGCTTAAACTGACCTAAATCTTGGGTGTTATGCCAATGTCAGGCATTTCTACACTTCCTATTTCCATGTGCTGTCTTTTGACCAAACAATCTTACATAATACATTGCTTAATTAACTATTACGTCAAACTTGACCAACAAGTAAACTTACCATTTCCTAAATATTCGTAACAATGACCAAAATAATATTCTACATTTATTGTTTTAGATAAAAACCCAAAAGTTTATTTTAGCACGAAAAATCTCAAAAAATATTAGCCCTACTTCCTGTCAAAAAACGTGCTTCTGGTTATTGGATTTTTTTTGTTAACGAGCTCGTCCGAGTGAGTGACTTAGAAAACCGATCGATGTGTGTACCAAAATTTGGATAAAATCGGACTTAAAATGCGGCCGTTATAGTGCAAACATACACATATAAATATATATAATGTTTTTAATGACACTCGAGAACGTGTTCTGGGGACATTTACTACTCCTGACATTAGGTCTCACCATAAGGGTCACTTCATAGCTCATCTATCCTATGGAAGTTCGCTAGTAATAAAATTTTAACATTGACTTATAGCAATGTTTTATAAAAATCTTTTAAAACAATAATGCAATACAATGAATTTCTCAAAGTCTATAACAAAGCTTAAAATTCATCTCAATTGGCAGGATGGCACATTGATCTTGCTGCCGCCCCGTGCGTAGTTCTGTATGCGAGAAGAAGTAAACGCTTAATTTTGGGTAAGACCGTCATTAAGTGCTAGAGAACGGTAGCCTATAGTGGTAGTGATTTTCTCGAAATTTAAGGCGAGACGAAAGAACTGTGCAATTGGAGCCTGAGCTTTGTTGAAGTGGAGGTTTTAAGAACTTTTGTAAAATGTGCAGTGACGATTTCAAATTCTTTATATCTATGATTGGTAGATCATAAATCTGTATGTATAAAACACTAGGGGAAAAACCTGCGTGCTTCGCACGCCATTTTCGTTGGAACCTTCTATACACATAATCATGTTACGTTTTCTTTATAATAAAGGTAGGATAAAGGTTGGAAATTCCCCGGGCCCGGGCTCAGACGGGGCCCTGGCAGGTCGAGAGTAAAAAAATGTTCAAAAATATTCAATAGGAATAGATTACGACCTTCTGTGCAATAAAAAGATTCCTTTCCCGTTAGTTTCACCCCACCTTCTCCGAGTGCCTTAAATAATCCTGCAACTTTTTATGTATTGAAATTTGTAATGTATTCATTGAAAATTTGATTTTTTATTGCATATTCTGCATTATATTTGGCTCAAAAAAGTAGTGAAAACTCATTTTCGTAGCTTAATAATTTCAAAAATACCCTCGGATCCCCCCCCCCCCCCCTTGTGGGGGGGGGATTCCATATAAGACTTTTACCCGACAATGTAGGGGGCCCGAGAGATACTTTTTCCCCCGGGCCCGCCGTTGCTCTTGGTGGCCCTGCAGGACACCATGTATAACTTTTAAATTCTCGAAACTGCATTCCTGTAAAAAGTGTTTTAAAACATTGTTCTGTAATTTTCAGTTTACAAAAAGGGCCCCGCAATATCGGATCGCCCCTCAGTTTAGTATATTTTGCATATGTGTACTCTCACCTCGGGTAAGGTGTTGCTCTTTGTGGGAACTCGGTAGAGTCTGGAAACATTTTTTCTACCCAAAAGAGAATTGCAAGAATAGTTTAAATAGTAGGTAATCTTATGGAAATTAATTTACAATTCATTCATTTTTAACTCTTTCCTAAATATAGATCCTAAATGATCTACACTTTTTTAGAAGCTTGTCGACCCGTTCAAGCATGGATATTCCATGAGACGGCAAGTGATTCAATAGATAGACTAAATTAATGTCTAGATGTCTGTTGTACTTGGACTAAAATTTGTTCGAAGACGCTATTCTGGTATCAAATTGTACAACAGGTTGCCAGACAATATAAAGCAAGTGTCTTGCATAAAGGCTTTAAAAACAAACCTAAGGCTTGTAAAGCGGGCATTTTACTCGGTGAAGGAGTACCTTAGGCTTTAAATAGATTAGATTATTTTAATAGTTCTTTACGTTTTATTAACGACTTTACATAAGAAAAATGAGCTATTGCAGTGGCCCTTATGGTAAGACCCAAGGTCGGGAGTAGTTAATGAGCACCGATCATGGTCCCAAGAACACGTTTTGTGGTGTCATTATATGAATGTATGTGTTCGCAATCAAGCGGCCGCATTTTAAGTCCTATTTGGTTCAAATTTGGCACACATGTTGGTTGTCTACGTCGCTCAGACTAGTTCATTAGCCAAAAAATATCCAACAATCCAGTACGTTTTTTGACTGGAAGTAACTATTTTTTTAGATTTTCCTACGAGAATGAATTTGTTTTTGAGTTTTTTTCTACAAATGTAAATGTAGGATATTATTCTGCACATTTTGTTTTTTTATGCGACCGTATAGCTCGCTTGGTTCCCCCAAAATTGATGAAAACGTAAAATACCATAGAAGTAGCCGGTTCAAAGTCATGTGGTGGATTTTACCGTGGGTGCGTGGCGTGCGAAATACGCAAGTGTTAAAATAATCAAATTTCAGATTAAACCAATATGACCAACGATTTATATTCATTACAGTTTCCACTTCTCTCGGCAGTCCCGCGACTGGTTTCTTTTTATTTTATTTGTAAATTGTTATTTTCAAATTAATTGTAATATCAAAAATTAAAATTTCATAATTTGTAAATTAAAATCATTAACGTTAGTCTGGTTTTCACATCTATCGGCACTCCGAGCCACAATTATTTGCATTCCTATATGGTTAATTTATGAATCTAAACATATGATGGACTACGCAAGTCCAGTAAAAAATATGAATAACGTAATTGACATAATAATCATGATAGCCAAAAAAGACACCATCGGCTTAGGCTTCTTTTATTCGCCGCGGCAGGTCGCAGTGGTCCGTCGCTGTGGCCGATCGCTGTCCCAAATTTGCGCGCGGCAAGTCGCTGCGATCTATCGGTGTCGCGTGGATGGGGTAAAAGTGCTGCCAACCACATTAACTTAACTTACCTTCTTCTATAAATCGTTCAGTGTTAATATCGGTTACCACTAACGAAGTCATTTTGTGTTGTGTACCACACAAGTTTTATCAGCTTCAAAACGACACGACCACACGACTACAGTACGCACAGCCGAATAACAAGGCCACATGTCGTGACATTCAAGGTGGCTTGGGTTGGCAGCAATGCGAGAGCGGGAGCGGGCTGCCGCGTGGAATAAACGGTCCTATACAACCCAATGCATATAGGAACCGCTCGCTGCCAGCGATTTCTATGTGCAGGCGACTGAATTTACAAAACGCTGCGACACACCGCTACTTCTGAGACCGCTCCTTTTTGAATAAAAGTACCTATTTAGGGCAATGCACTTACAAAATCGCGGCGACAGGCCGCTGCGACCTGCCGCGGTGAATAGAATGAGCCTTATGGTAAACGAAGTAAATAACAAATATTTTCGACTGAAAATTATCTAAAAACCTCGTAAACACCGCGTCAATCGTTGTTCCATACTTCTTCGTATTTTCATTTTATCATTAGACATTTCCAAATCTAGTTTTTGTTTGAGGAAATCCATCAACGGTTGTGTTGTATCATCGGTAAAATTAATATTAAAGTCGCTACTGATAATCATTGGAATTTCATGCAAGTTTTCTTGAAGGAACGCAGAGCCCTCTTTGTTATATATATAATAAATACTAAGTACCTGGGCGACCGAGCATTACTCGGTATTTTTTTTAATTGTGTTTTTTTTTTATAGGAAAATGTATGTAAATACAAATCAGGTAAGTACTGTTTTGTAGGCCTACTCATAACTCGCGAAATATTAGCACGGGTCAGCTGATTTCAAGCTTAAAACAATTCTAACCTTTAAGACAAATTATTTATGTTTAATACTTACAAAATAAATTTAAACGAGCAAATTAAATGAAAACATTTATAGGAGACAGTTGATGGAAATATTATAGGAAACAGCTGATGTTTGTCATATGTATCCTATTGATTTTAAATTACATAACCCCAATGTTAAAAATTTTCAATTTTCAAATGAGTTTTTCAGAAAAATACGAGTTTTCCTGAGGTAGTGGTTTTCACCAATCGATTTTTTAGTCCCAAAAGCCTCTAATCCCAAAGTTTCAGCAAAATCCTTCCGCTGGATCTCGAGATTGCTCGTACAAACACACAAACAAACCAACAAACAAACAAACAAACAGACATTGCTCGTATTAGAGTATAGGATTCCCACCCCTCTGTCGTATACACTGTATGTTATTGAATCTAGGCGGTACCACGGTAACTAGAACTAATACGGTAGCTCTCACGCGCATCTGGCTGTGAGGCCGTGACGTCATCTGCACCAAGCCAGCCGAAGTCCACTATGTAGCTCTGCTCTGCTCTAATCCTAATAGGAAGCGATTTTATCAAGCTTATGGTTGGCAATTCATGTCACAGTACTTAGACTATTATTATTCTCAATAACACTTATTTACAGGTCAAGCAATTTGTTTTGAATTTAATTATTTTACTAAGTTTTGTAGGCTAGGATAGTTTACTATTGAAGATAATTGATTTTAATATCTTTAAACGCTTTTACAAGTATGTAAAATTGAACTCAAATTGTCTTCATAGTGAAACTTCCTAACAAAAGTGTATTTTAAAAAGGTTCAGGAGTTAAATAATAATTTCGTTAAATAAGATTGTTTTTTCATATGTAGTATTTTATTAATAAACAATTAATTATCTCTAACATACACAAAAGCTTTTTTTGAAATACACCTAATTGTGACAGCTTTTGCTACATCTTCACTAGAAAATGTTTTACATTCTGCTTTTAAAAATTGTTGTTGTTGACTTTTAGAAAATAGCAGTTCATATTTAATCAAATCATGTTTTAATTTAGTCATAACTTGTTAGCTACATTTTAGTTCATCTGTAATAAAATTATGTTTTTCTTTAGTTCTTTATTTTCGTTTATTAATTGGATGTTCTGCACGTCATGATTAGATAAATTTTGATCTTCATAAGAATCAACTTGGTCTGAGGTTCCTATAATTTCGCTGCTTCTTTCTTCTGCTGAACTTTGTATTAACGAATTTAGAGTTTAACAATTACGTTTATCTGCACGAATTTTTCTTTCAATATATCCCAAAGTGTCGGGTGAAGTTGAAATTTTTGGTATTTTTTGTGTTGGTACAGTGAATTCTTTTAATTTACTTACGTCTGGGTGGTAGGCCTAATAATTCCGATTTCAAATCTCTTTCATAATAGCTTTCCAAGAAATGTTCGGAACAAATTCGGGCTGTTTTAGTGTTGAACTCATCTTTTCGTTTACAAAAATGCTGCCATTGTTTATGAAGATCTTTGTTTTTGGAAAAACGTGAAATGACAATTTCAGCATTATTGGTTAATGATTTGTACAACCGGCAACGGCACAACATGGCATTTTAAAGTGAAATACTCAATCTATCGATACAATTCAATAAAAACACTACTAACACATTCTGAACACTACAAACACAACCGTCATGGACAGAACTCACTACAAATATCCATTATTGTATTTGTAGTCATATCCGATTGCTATTATATATAATATTATTATTTATACTTGC
Organism: Philaenus spumarius; assembly: GCA_018207615.1. Classification (NCBI taxonomy): domain Eukaryota; kingdom Metazoa; phylum Arthropoda; class Insecta; order Hemiptera; family Aphrophoridae; genus Philaenus; species Philaenus spumarius. Next base: position 4,421 of record JAGFPH010020402.1, on the reverse strand, counting down.
CTTAGCAGTTTGTAATGTGATAGACGCATACTGTGACTCAAATAAATTCAACTAATGTTTTACCAAGTGTCGTTCTGTGTTTTTATTTGTTTATGTGTTAAACGTCATATTAATCTCTCTTAATAAGTGTTACTGTGAAAAGTGTGTTGTTGTGTATTCGTTCTGATGATGCCTGAAAATGAAAAGGTGAAACATCTGTAAACGATATAAAGACTTCTAAAAATATTGCTAACGCAAGTATAATTAATAATATTATGCACTACAAATAGCTAACTACACTAGAGCGCTGTATCGTGTAGGGCAGGTCGGTCCGAGTGACGTCATCTGAACAGCAATCCACTGCGCATCCACCTCGTGAGTGCTACCGTCTTGTTCTAATTACCGTGGGCGGTACGGTACGGTGCGATTCGCGAGATTTCTTTCGTATACCCAGCAAAAAAGTGCCCAAAGGGCCTTCTATTGGTTGTTTTCACTTAAAAAAACAAACTCTTGGAAACCAGCGTTATCTGGGAGACGAATGCTCTCACCCCCGGGTTTTACAGTGTAAGACTACGGTTTCCTAGACGCGCAAGCACATCTATGACGCAGCACACTTGTCTTATGGCATATCGTATATTATGCGGTTTCCTAGGCTGCGTATGAAATGCGCGCGCATCTTATACGTGCGTAGCAATAGCCGCGTATTTGACTGGCAGCTTTCGGAGCAGTCGATGTGAGCGACGCTGCGTATGAAATATGTCCGCTCAGGAGTGCCCATCCCCCCCAAAGCCTATGGCGCAAATCCCCCCCCAAAACCTGCCTGTGGGTTCCCTCTCCCAATTAAAGTAGACATTTTATGCCATTTTAGCAAAAGAAAAAAATCATAATACCGCATAATTGTTTTTTTTTTCTTAAAAGTGTTATTATATTCTCTGAAAATCTGAAAACAACCCATTAGGTAACTTAAAGTTTACAGTTAAATCCAATAACTTATTAAAGTTTTTCATAAAAATATCTTTATGGAAAAAAGGAGGATCTATGTAATTTATAAAATAATACAAATACACAAATTCAGTAAGATTTATTAACAAAAACAACACATTAACTACTTTTGAAAGTAGCAGAAGACATCATAATATTAAATAAGTTCTTTAACCTCTAATGCTTTGTGAAAAAGAAATCCTTGTTATTGGTGGTAATCGTATGTAATTTAACATGTTAAAGTATTAAACTAGCTATTCGATTTTAATAAAAAAAGTAATATATAGTTGAAAAATACAAAAATAAATTTACATTCATTGATAATAATTAAGAAAATGTTGTAAGAAAATAACAATAAAAAACTACAATACACTTTGAAGATCAGTAGGCCTAGTAGGTACTTAACCGATTTGGAAGAATACAAAAACATAATACAAATAAATGATATTTCATGCAACACAAAATTAAGTGAGAATAAAATTGTTTTAATATTATTTTGATAAAATTAGACATTGATTGAAAAGTAGTTACAAAGTGTAAGAATTGGGGTAAACACTAATACCCTAAATTAAGATTTTTAAATACATAACAAAAAATTAATAATAATAATAATAATTAATAATATCAAATATATTTCAAAAGTACTTAATGGAATAAAACTAACCGGCCAGATGCGTTAGATGTAAAGGTACGTTGTGATTAAACGACTGGTGCGATCATCGCTCTCCGCAGAGTGATAATCGCGGGCGCCTGCTTTGCATTGTTCAAAATGGTCTTGTTGTCTTGTTATAAACGGGCGAAGGGTAGAATAATCGCTTCAATAACAACAGTCTGACGGCGATAATCGCAGAGCTATGATCGCACCAGTCGCTTCAATCACAATATACCTTAACCCGATTACAATGGAAGTCAAAACGGACGTACCAGGTCACATTTCATCGAACAAAATATCACTGAACGAAATCATGAGTTGTCACAAAAATGTTCAAATGTGATCTTTCAAAATTTCAAATGGTCCAATCAAAGGAAAAAACGAACACATCTACGAAGAAGCAAGACAATACCCAAATAAAATAAAAATCGAAAACAAACACTGAAATGGAGAGGAAAGAGAAAATACCATTAGTTCAACCCTCCCAATATCACGGCTTACCATCTGAAGATACACATACTTTTATATCCAGATAAGAAGTGGCTTCAAGAGCTTACGGATGGACAGCCAAATCACAAATCAAACTATTAATTACATACCGTAACGTCGAAGACAACCAAATAATAGCACATGTAATACAAGGGTTTAAGACCTGAAATTTGCGAACATATAATAACAATGGAGAATAGAACACTAGACCAAAGAATCTAAGGAAAATTTAACAACTTTTTCAAAAAAAACCTAAATCACCAAAAAATACTTAAGAATCGCGGAAAACCACAATAGCACGGGAACTAGACAATTTGAAACCATTAAAACCATGACAGAAAACTAGAGCAACTTACAGAAATTGTACACACATTAGGGTTAAATATACAACAAAAAGGTTATAAAAAAAACACATTTCAAATAAACGGTACCTGAAACTGGCACATACTTTCTCACAAACATATTTAAATTATTAAACAGATTCACAGTGACTTCATTTTTGTAGGAGGGGCAGGAGAGGTGATTTTAAACTAGGAGATTAACTAATAAATATTATTATTATTAACTAGAGATAAAAACTATTCTATCGATTTCGAACAAATTTACACCAAATACGTCAATTAGGCCTGTATGGATGCACGAAAAAAGGTTTTGAAAATTTTTGAAAAACAACCCACTTTTTGGCCAAAAAACCCCTAAAAATCAGTTATTATTATTATTATTAGCTAAACAAGAATTTGTAGAAAGATACGGTTTTCTGCGTGTGGTAGGGTACATTAAGAGCTGCAAGTAAGCCGAATTTGATCAAAATTGTTAGAGCCGTTTTTTTATAAAGAAAATAATACCCTAACTGATTTTTTGGGGGGTTTTTGGCCAAAAAGGGGGTTGTTTTTCAAAATTGTTCAAAATTTTTCAAATTGTTCGTGCATCTATACAGGTCTACTTGACATGTCTGGTGAAAATTTGTTTGAAATCGATCGAATAGATTTCGCTCTGGCTTTGTATACATACAGACAGACATTTTGTAAAAACCACTTTTTTGGACTCAAGGGTCAAAAAATGAATATAAGACCAACAATGTTCAAAACAATGTAGGACAAAACTATACAATATGTAAAATAAATAAATAATAAAGAAAGTGATTTCCATCCAAAAAGAAACAAGCAA
>JAGFPH010020401.1:0-14269 GCA_018207615.1 Philaenus spumarius | reverse complement strand
TCCGTTGTAGCGGTTCGTTTACAAAAGTAATGTATTTACTTTCTCAGCCTAATTTAACGCCAGCTGACGTTTTCCCCGATGTTGGTGATTTTGTCGGTTTGCTAGCTCTTTTTTTCCAGAACCATTGTCTATATCATAGATCATTTTTTACCATCAGTTATCATAGATGTCGGCCAATTTTACTTCAGTCAGTCTAAGTAGCTCTAAAATAGTTTCTGAACAATAATTTTAACTTTACTTTTCTATTAAGATAGCATGCTATTAATATTACCACATTATGTCTTAACATTTTTTCATTAACTACCACGGTGTCGAGGATTAGTGGTATCCAAATATTCTTTGTATTTGTATTTCATCAAATTTAAAAGTGTTTGTATCACATCTCATTGATAAACCCCAATATGTGATGAAATCTGTCGATTTTAGTCTTTTTGTTTGTGATACAGTGTAGTTTATGCTGTTACCTTCGGGTCCTGCGATGTTACTAACTTCATTTTAACTGGTTTAAAGGATGAGCTCTATTATTCAAAGTCTATCACTACATTCTAGTACCTCAACCTAATGATTTTAACAATTGTCTTTAATCGGTTATACCACTCTTGTTGATCCTACTAAATATTCTATTGCTACGTCTAGATCTACAACCTTAATCATTCAACTTATTATAAATAACATTTCCACGGCATTTTATACATACAAATTCCCATTTTTACTGAATATGTCTAATGTATACGCTACTTAACACTGACAACCTTTGTCCCTGGGTAGATTCGTCGGCAGAAGGAATATTTCTACAACATTATTCATTAAATTTATTATAAATAACTTTTAAAGGGTATTTTATACACATCGAAAATCCCAATTTTACTGATTATTTCTAATGGATAAGTTACTTAGCACTGACATCCTTTCCCCTAGGTAGATTCATCGGCGGGAGGAATATTTCTACAACTCCTCTGTCACATTATGTTTCTGTTACATATTGGTGAGAAAATTGCTATTTATTTCATGTGCATTTACATTAATGCTGTAAACACTGAAAATCCCAAACTTGTTAATATTATTTGCACTCTAAAATTTAGTCCTGCATAAAAGGACAATAACTTTAGTAAACAGTTGTGTTACTTTACTTATCAACGTTAAATGAAAAACAACTTTGTTTAAAATCCATGCAAACACTGAAATTAAATTGAACTAAATCCTTCAATGACAACTAAATTAATACCACTACACATTAATACAGAAAACTTGTATGTTTCTACAATTCGCACTCGACAACCATATTGGCAATAAAAAACGCAAAACCTCACAATAATTATGCTTCCTGCTTTTTCGATGATACTTTAATGATGGATATTTATTCATACAACTTTAAACTTAGACTAACACAAAATATTGTTTCTTTTTAAAACCTCGAATAAAAACAAATACTACTGCAGCTAAATTATAAAGCAATAATGCGAAATACCGCGTCTGTATTGACAAACAAGTTATTAGTTCTAGTTTATAGGTTAGGATTGTGTGTATGAGTATCGTGATGTATGGTTACTTTATTTTTTTACGAATAAAGTTAAATAGTATACATTATTATTTAGATGTTTAATATAATTTGCTAATGACTAATCCTACACTAATATATAAAGCCAATTGAACCTAATCAATATGTAAACGTGTGTGTGAAGGCAGAAATGACAACATATGGTCAATACAATATTGTTTAGTTACTTATTTTAGTTTTACCATTACTTACAGAAATCTAATATATTAAAATTAACTAAATGCAACTATTATAAATTGAAAAACTAAGCATATTAGTATGTCTACAGATTTTGAATAATAAAATAAAATGTTTGTAAAACTCTAAAAGTGATATATTTTGAACAAAACAAGTTATTAAAAGATAGCATTGTAAACGTAATAAGTTGTTGACAATTTAGTTTGAAACTGTATATGTAACGACCTCAACTTTATGTTTTTTATTTCAAACCAAATAAAATATAAAATTGCCAACAAATATTCCATAAGTAATTTTAACTTAAATCAAATTCTTGAGATTAATACATTCAAAGATGTAAGCCCTTATGATTTGTTGTGGTTGATCCTATTTTAGAAGTTAACATATTTTGTTTATAAAAGGACTAACAAAAGAATAATGGTGAAGGTACTTGGCCTAGAACAGACGTAATAATATAAAGTTTTCATTATCGGAATACTGACTAAATTAATCAAATTTCCATTTTTTTTTAATAAATAACTATATATTGGGAAGAAATTGAGATTTTGTTATAGCAACACTTTTATTTTGAAGCACTAATCGTTTGTGTGAAACTAAAGTTACCATAGAATGTCAAAGGTCTTGTGATGCAAGTCATAACTAAATAATGTATTGTACTAGTTCCAAAGTCAAAGGGAACCTGTTAAGTACATACATAATGCATTTTGATTAGAAATTTCATTGCATTCGTAATTTAAATGGGTTTACCTTTGTATTTGTTGTAGGAATGTCATACTTCTAATAATCTGTTAAAACCTTGCCTACGACATATATTGACTAACACTAGTTTGCGATGGTCCTGCTTGCAAATATGCTACTATATACTATATGCTGTTATATTAAGGAATAATGGTTATCATTGATTAGAACACAGCTTGATCGCGACTAAAAGCGAACAAAGTCCTTTGTTAATTTCTCTCCCTCACTCAACTTTGGTAGGTGAGGCAAGTTACCACCTCAGATTGTTTAAAAGTTTGACAAAAATATACTAAGTGGTTATTCATTATAATAAATTGAAGTATAAATACCAGAGTATGTATTTTAATCCTTAAGTTAAGTACCTACGATTAGATTTTACCTTGGCAAACATTTTAAACAAAATATTTTAAATTTACAAATTGCTTTGCAGTAATTTTGTTTTAATGGTAAGTTTGCTGAAACGTTTTCTAATACTTGATTAGATATTTTTAGTAAATTAGCCACTCATGATTAAAATTACTATACATATTATTAAAGCCATTATATTTAATTCACTTGAATGCATGCTTCCGTGGTATTTCAAATATATTATTTCAATAAAAGTTCACGTTACCATGCATATACGGTCTGTTTAACATAGTAACAGCCAGAAATATAAAGACACATGTGTCAACTTAATGGGCTCCTTAGGCTTATAAATGAAGATTATTAGAATATTCCTTGAAATTTCTAAATACTATTTTTTTACTTTAAGTATGTGGTTCAGCTTTGACAATCTACCAATCGCTTTGCAAAGTTTCAGACTTCTACGTCAAAACTGTTATGACAGACAGGTAGGCACAATGTTATGTAATTTGTGTTTAATTTCTTTGGTACTAAAGTTTAATTAGTTTAAATGCACACTACAATGAAAACTACTCTGAATGGTCGTTTCTGTCCGTTAAATCAGGAAGGGACAAAGTAAACGGTCAAGCAATTATATCTCTGTCGTTTTATACGTGTAATCTCTAAACTAGAAATGGATTTATATAAGTGATTGATGACGCATTCAACTGAATCCATTGGATGGAATATGGCTAGATAGATTTTGCACTAACTGATTTATAACGTTTGTTTGACGTTTATATACGGTTTGTATAAATTGTTGTATGTCAACTGCAGGAAGAGCTTAGTATTACTGAAATACTATTTGGAGCGACATTTAATAGAAAAGGAAAACACATTTTAACATATTATATTGTAAATAATATAATAATATTATAATAATATATTATATTAATTGCACTTAGTTCATGATTTAGCAAAGTACAATTAATGTTAAAAAAAGCAAATGTTAGGGCATTATTTTATTAATTGGAATTACTTTATTTGCTTTCATAGTTTTAAAACTTTTCAGAAATTAAATGTTAGGGTTCTGTACTTAAAAAAAGCAAAATATAAATCTTAAATAATCCTTAATTTTTAGAGTTGGTTTCAAACAGATGAAACTTCTCAGGAATGAAAAGGTATCAAAGCTTGTACTAAAGTTATACAGCGTACTAATCAGATTATACAAAACGAAATATTTGTCTATACATTAAGATTACCCAAAGTTTTTGAACATAATCCTAAATACAAAATGGTACTTTCGTGTGGTGTATCAGTTAAAAGTGATAAACAAGATTTTAAAAGTTTTCAATATTATTACTAAAATGAATAACATTTATGAATTATAGTAACGAAAATGTTGCAAAAAACTTATTTTATTTGTGAAAGTACTGAAGTTAAAATTTAGAATAAAACTGAGGTGTTTGAGTTACTCATACATTTTATGGAACACTATAGAGGAACCATACTATTGTAAATAAGTTTTAAAACAGATATTTACATTCAACTTGTGTACTGTTATAATTATCATTATGTAAACGAGTTTCCCTACTTTCTTTAGTTCCTACTAAAACAAAATATAGTTTACTCCTGTAAAGGTTTATTATAATAAGTATATAATATGTATTTAATATTAATTACTATTAATTTAAGCTCCAGTAAAGCTGTCAGGTTTATGCCATTTGATGTTAATGAAAGCTATAGTAGTATTTGCTTTAGGGACTACAAGGTAAATGAACATTCAAGTATGTTCACAATTACCTGTTACCTGTTACGTGTTCCTTGCCCTTAAACTAATGGTTTATTGCGTATACATTTTTGTTTTCTACATATTTACCGTGTAAAATCAATAACGTCAACCAATTTGTTTGCACCGATTGTGGTTTGCGCGTATTACAATAACATTAGAACATAACTTTTTGTGGTATTTTTTTGTTATATGGTATTTTGGTTTAATCGGTGAATAGGTTTTAATAAATATTTGTTTTTATTTGTAACTTTTTTTATGATTTTTGTTCCGATATTATTGTGTATGCATTTTGATTTGTATTCCATTTTTTGTTTACTTTTTTCTGAAATTGATCGGGAATGTTTTACTTTATTTGTTTGTACGTAGTCAGACAATTGTACGTAGGCCTATGTGTTTATAATCTATATGGTAGCGAAAAGCCTAATTTCGGTAATAAATAAAGACTTTATTATTAAAAGTAAAAACAGTAATGCTTATTTCTAATATTATAAAATTATAATTATTTACCATAAATACTAGTTGGCCTACCATAAATCTAGTACTTTAAATAAAATTTACAATGAATAATTAAATAATTAGACAGAAAATCCAAAATTCTTTGTAAACAAATACAGTTATGATAAATTGGGATATAAGTACGATTGTGATACGTTTTTCATAATATTGTTAATATCTGTATTTAACAAAAGTTAAATACCTATCATAGTTTTTTTAACACTGAAGTCCGGGTTATAACCAATCGTTAAGTCATTTAAAATTAAGGATTTGATAAGTTTATAGAAATAAAATTGTGAAACAGTTAATTTAATATAGTTATAGATTTTATTTGATAGAAGTACATATAGGTATAGATAACATTAATGTAAGTACAGGCTGATCAACAAAATGTTGTCCACATCTTGATGGATTTTGACAACTTATTTTTTTGAATACAGCTACGTGTACCTGGATATATGTTGTCATAATTAATTGTTACCCGTCGAAAACAAACTCAGTTTTATAGGAATTACAATGAAAGAGACGGTTGCTGCTAGTGTTTGTGTTCATTTCATCATGACTTGCTGTAAATGCCGAAAAATAAAAAGAAGGCGGTGGAAGAGATATTTAAAACATCTGAGCATGGTGACAACTTTATGGCTGTGCTACTTTTGAATTATGATAGCTAGTTCCGCAATTTCGTGAGATTACAAAAATATGATTTCAAAGAAATTCTGTATTTAGTAAACTCAAAATAACATGAACTAACTTGCTGCTATTCTGCTATCATTAAGGCTTGCAGTTACTCTGCAATATTTAGTTACTTGTGGTACTAGAAGTGTGCGAAAATAACATTCCAGTTCTTAAAGGATATTGTCAAGTAACTAGAAAATAAATACATGAATTAATAATATAATCTTATACATGTAATATGCCTTCATGCATATTGATTATGTTATTTAAATATTCAGTCGAATGGCTGTAAACAGAAATTCCATCTATTGAAAATCTCTGTTCTTTCAATCAACAATCTTTCTATATATCGAAAATCCTTCATATACATTTTTTTAAGAAACCTTTGTGTTTGATATATAGAGGTTTGACTGTTATTACCTTTTCAAATTGTTACTTTTATTAATTAATCAATTATTCTTTTGTTGTAAATATTTACTACTATTTGTCAATGTAGTATGTATTACAAAAAGACGTTATACATAGCCTACTGATAATGTAGATAATAATCTTTAGGAACTAATCATTCATGCAGGTCTAACGCAATTGCAACTGTGAGCGAGATCTTAGCTTATATATGTGTTGTTGTGACAAAGACAAGGTGGTTGAGTCTGATGAGTTTCTGCAAAATTAAAATTAGTGATGGATGTTGATTTTATAGCGTATCTGCCCGATATTTTGAATTATAAGGTTGTGGCTGGTTGGATATTGCTGTTGCAACGTATGAAAATAACGCATTGACTGACTTGACGATGCTGAATTGGACGGATAGGGGTGAAGATATTGGCGTTGAAGCTGACGGTGTATATTATTATGTAACAATATAAGTATAGTAATTCAATAGATGATAATAAGCAATGACGATAAGTAAATAGATGATATTAAAATATTTATTACTACTTCATGCACTGCTGATAATTTACCTACCTACAGCTGGAAGAGTATATTATTTATGCGGTTTTTTGCTTTAGATACAGCCTGATTGTTGTGATTTGAGACAAGCATTTTGCTGGCTACTTTCTTACCCTATACAGCAAAGTAATCTTTTAGTTGAACATTTCGTTAACCAATTGGTTTAAATGTCTAGGTTTCATCCAACCTTATTGAAGGTCATTATTATTTGGTTTTATTTTTGAATTTGTAGAGTGAGATGTTCATTATTTGTTTGCTATGAAGTCATAACTTTTATGTTGTTTTTCATCTCCCTGGTCGTTTTCGGTGAATTAAATAACTGTACTGACACCATCATCATCAGGGTTTCTGCCGTTTTATGCATCTTCCTATTAATTAAACAATGAAGTGCATCATTATAATTTATTTTATATAAATGTTTCTAAGCCATGTTTAAGTAGGCCTAAAACTTGTATTAGCGAAGTAGTGGATGTGCCTAATCCTCTCTATATTTTAAATATTTTTAAATTTATAGCCTATATACCACGTTCAGATCAAGAATGACATGAAATTGCAAACGGATTAATTCATAATGGTATTTCCCTTACTGCGTTGGCGCAATTGGTGGAAAGCATGTGTATATTGAAGCACCAGAAAACAGTTGAAGTGTGTATTACAACTATCGTGACACGTATAGTGTCGTATTGATGGTTATTGCACATGCTGAGTACCGAATTAGGTATTTAGGTATGGAATGCCAGGAGAAAATCTCTGACGGCAGTGCCTTTGCCAACACAATGATTTATAAGACGCATATTCAAAATAAACTGAAACTTCCATAACCGACATTAATTTCAGAAAAACTAAAGTGTGGGTTAATCCTTTTAAATTGGTACGTAATTCCACTAAGCACAGACCTCATGAAGCACAGGTCAATACACAATTTTCTTAGACCAGATGCAAATTCAGTAAGTAAGCACGCTTGAAATTTAAGATGTACAGAGTAAAAATACTCCGCGGAGGACTCCGGGTTCGCGGAGGACTAAATATGAGAGAGGTTACAGCGCATCTTGAGAATTGCTTCTAAGGTGGCAAAAGATATCAGAAAAGAAATTTGTCAATATTTTATTTCAGTAGAGATAAGTACCGTGGCAACATAGCTTTTTATAAATGTATAAGAACTTTACGTTGTTTTATAATATAATAGTTTGCATTATAGTTAGTTTTTGTCTTTTTTTATTAAAAATTTTTAAGATTATGTTTTGATTACTTGTGTGATTGATTATAGCGTTAAGTATTCATAAATATCGTACGTAGTTGAATGTAATAAAATAGTAAATTATAATGCAAAGTATTGCCAATGTGGCGTCTTTGCCGAGACAGGGTAAAAACTTCCATTTATTATTTTTAAATAATTTGGTTTTTAGATGTTAGTTGCTTTTAAATTAATTTCATATTCATTGGTTATATATTAAAACCAGTGTAACTGAAACGTTATTAGGAATAAAACAATTACATGCATTATGTGTACTCTGTGTGAACGATTACGTTGTATAACGATTTCTGATGTTTACAAGAACTAAAACAGTTCGGAACGTAGAATATGAAGTTACTTCCGTTTGCAAAGCACGTATTCAGGACGCCGCAAGCAGTGTTTCATAAATGAAATATCCTACATCTTTGAGATTTCATCCAGCTTTAGATCGAGGGTTTCTAAAATAGGTGTATAATAATATTAGCCCTGGGTTTCTTACAAATAGATTATTAAAAACTACTCAACGTCAAATGTATTATTTAGAAGTTGGTAGTGTGTTATAAATTGAAAAGGCAGATACATATATCAGTTAAATGCTAGAAGGTTAAAATGAGTTTATTACGTATGTTATTCCCATAAAATGTTAATACTTAGAAAAACATGTAGCCATTGGAAGTTTTGTATTTATTTTTATTTTTGAAATGTAAATACTTTCATATAGTGATATGATTTAGAGCGGAACTTTACAAGTGATTCCATCACACATATTTTTAAATATATTCAATATTATTTATTAGTTTTTCATCAGATATTGAATGAAATATTAATAATCATTACATGATTATCGAAAGGCTACAAACATGCATTACAATTTAAGGGTCTGCTGTATTGGCGGCCATCTTGGACTTTTTTTATCCCTTAAGAGCAATGTTAAATTTAAAACCATTTATTTCTTTAATTTTGCATAACAAAATTGTTTGCAAGGTCTCATTTTACAATACGCATTCGTTTTAAGTTAAAATTTGTCATGTAATTGAAAATGTTAAGTACCACTTTTAAGAACTAATTTCTTTAACTCAATAAAAATGTAAAATTAAGACCATTCAGGTTTTTTCGGCACTCAATTAAAAAAGAAGGATTTATAAAATGGTTTTAAATGAGGCAATGTCACAGCACTTAGCTGCAAAGGAATTGCACTGTTTAGATACGGCTATAGAGTGAAAAGCGGGCTTCACCAGTTGTTTTCTCGTTTACTGGAGCAGACCCTTAAGAGCATTTAGTAAATTAAGTATTTTATTTTTATTTTATATTGCAGAAATTTGCTAAATATCAACCATGAACAAAAGTTACAAAGATACTTTGTGGATGGTGATATAAAATATATATAATTATTACGTCCATTATAGAAAAATTTACTTTAATTTATGCAAGTAAATATAAATGCTCCATTTTACGTGTTGAAGTATAGTGGTCTACTAAACCATTGGTAATAATAATCACTATTTGTAGATGATTTGGTTAAGTAAAATGTGTGCAGTTAGTTGACATTGAATTTGATGTGTAGAAAACATAAGAAATTATATACGTGCAACTAGCTGTATATATCCGGCTTTGCACTGATAGACAAATCAAAGTTAAATGTATATTAACAAAAAATATATTATATCAATTAATTTATTACACTATGTATATCTTATAGGGATTTTTAGTAACTTTGACCCCCTAAAATTTATATTTTTTTAAAACCTTGTTTATCAGCACCTGTCTACATACCAAATTTCATTCCAATCCGTTTAGTTGGTTTAAAAAAATTGTGATTTAGTAACTTTGACCCCCCCCCCAAACCATCCTAAAATTTCAAATTTTATTAAACCCTTTCTTAGCGAGCACCTAGGGCCCTAGCGGAAGCTACATACCAAATTTCATTCCAATCCGTTCGGTGGTTTTGAATAAATCGTAATTTAGTAACTTTGATCACATCAAAACCCCCGAAAATTTCGAATTTTACTAAACCCTTTCTAAGCGAGCACTTAGGGCCCTAGGATGAAGCTACATACCAAATTTCATTCCAATCCGTTTAGTGGTTTTGTAGAAATCGTGATTTAGTAACTTTGACCCCACCAAACCCCCCTAAAATTTCGAACTTTTTGAAAACCTTTCTTGGTGAGCACCTATGGCCCTAGAGGAAGCTACAAACCAAATTTCGTTCCAATCCGTTCAGTAGTTTTTGAGAAATCGTGATCAGTGTGTCAGTGGATTTGGCTTTTATATATATATAGATGAAATAAACCATCGTTTATTAAATTTATTTACATTTTGAGAACATTTGTACACGTTTTCGGAATTACTTCAGCAGCCATCATATCCAGTAGCGATGGCTTCAAGTTAAAATCACTTAACAGATAGTCTATACTGATATGCCTGTAAAAAGAGCGAAATGCATAATACAGGACCAAGAATATACCAAATTAATACAATTTTATACAAGTTTTAATCTAACTCGAATGCATATATGACAGAATAAAACATACATAAAGACATAGCCTTTATTTTATATACCCCACTGCTTTAAAGTATATAACTCGTTGGTAATGGCTTGCCAGATACTTTCTGGATTTGCATCTACATAAAGGAGTGCTACGTCATCTGCAAATGATCATATTTTTGTTTAGAAATGTTTATGTAAGATACCGGTATTGTATATTAATAATAATTCTGTTAGTAAAACAGATCCCTGTGGATTCTGTTTCTAAAATTTTGGATTTACTAAAATTTCCAATTTTAAAGATTTGATCACGATTTTTAAGACACAAACCATTCCTGCGACAGACCCACTATTTCTAGTTTTGAGATCAAAGTATTTTGATCTACTAGATCAAATGCCCTTTTAAAATATATCAACAATGCAGGTGCTTTTTTGTTAAAATTAATTCTATTATATTATATTATACGTTCTACAAATACCTAGATAGCGCATCTTCCGTTGATTTCCCTATCGTGAAACCAAATTGGTTTTGACTAAAGAAGTGTTTACCATTTAAGAAGCTGTGTAATCTTTTTTTCATATTTTGTCTAGTGTTTTAGACCAAGCACGCACTAGACTAATAGGCCAGAGATTATCTAGTGTATAACATTTCGCTATTTTTAAAGCAGCTCTACAATGCTTCTATTAAATAAAATAGGAAATTTGATGAAAGATAACTTAAGTAATGTATCGCAGAATAGGTGCTATAAGAACCGGAGACATTTGTTTTATTAATTCTAAGGAAATATTATCTGTCCCACACGATCTTATATTATTTATGTGTTTAATGATACTCAAGACTTCCTCTTCTATACTTCTCGTTATAAAAATTGAATTCACCGAATTAACTGATATTTAATGGGAAAACATAATAGGTAAGTCGGGTTTATTATTAGTCAATCTTGTGTACATTTATAAAGATTGTTATTTACTTCATCGCAGATAAGCTTGGGGTCTTCAATAACCCTTCCGTCTTTAAGTTCAATCTAAGTTATACGTTAGTTATGTTTGTTAATATTACAGGTAATTTGATTATGATTCTTTCCTATTATATTTAATTATCATATTCTTAAAACAGGTCTTCTTTTACTATCAATTTTATCATGTAATTTATCATTGAAGATTTTGTAATATTGCTTTGCTTTACTGTCGTAAGGTCTAACTATGGTTATTTTATACAATATATTTCTTTTCTTAATACTATTCAAAATATTTCTTATCATCCAAGAAAATTTCGAGAAGTTAGAATGTTCCTGAATAAATTGTTAGAAAAGCACATGGAAATATTATTCATTAAACTGAGTTCTAGTAAATAGGAAAGATGGCTAATATACCATCTACATTGATATCAAATACTATTGTTTAATTCAGAACACTTTCCTTTTATAAATATTTATTGTGATTGGGTATTTTGAGTAATCACTTCACTACGGAAATACTTTAGTACATCACAATATTACAATTATTTATTTGTTTTAAGCATATATCACTTATCACTTAGGCCACATGTTTACTTGCTGAGTTGGACTGGGAGACTGGTACCTCAAGTATTCCTTACCTGGTTTATATTTTTTGCATTATTCTGAAGTTCGAATATTAAATAGTATATACCCTACAGTTGGATATGAAATTTAGTTTGTATTTTAATATGTTGGAAGGATTAAACTTTTGATGCTTATAGATTTCAAATTCTTCCATTATGTTCATTTTGTGTCCTTTTCTTAGTTTGTGCAATATGGTCAAGTTTTTCTGTATATTGGTGTATTGTGGAGGCCATCTATTAAATGTTCTGCGAACGACGAATGGATTAAATTTGTATTTCTGCTGTTGGGTAAATGTTCCTTTAAGCGAGTTTTAAAAGATCTACCTGTCTGACCAATATATTGTTTTTCACAATCATCAGATTGAAGTTTGTATACGCCTACAACCAAGTACTCATCATGGTTAAGTATGGGATGGTTTAAAAAACGCTGTAAACTGTTGTTGGTTCTGTGTGAGATACTGTATCCAAGTTTTTTGAGTCTGTTATACTTATTTACACACAAAAGCGTTTGCTTTTATATACTAAAGGTATGTACGTAGCTGTTGGAATGAACCAAAGATTAAGTCTTTGAGTTATTTAGTTATGTCGGTGTTTTTGAATACCAATATTTTATTTCTTATTCTTTGATTTTCACTAGAGTGCTCTTAAAATGTGTGTATAAACTTTTTGCTTTATTACATTCTTATAATATTAAAAATTTATTGTTACATTCTTTGATAATATGATAAACAAATTAGATTTGTGTTTAATTTTTAAACACTATCTCCAGGACAACACTTTTTTAGATTATCTGTTTTTGCTTTAATCAGTGAAATGTATTCTACAGAAAATTGAAAATCATTTAGCAGCCTGAAGAAGCAGCAAAGTGTGCTACAGATATATTGAACTTATATTGGCTTCGGTATCAAGAAAATGGTTTTTCTCTTAGACTTTGAGTTATTTAGGTATCTTTAATATTAAAAGGTAAAAGGTTGGTTTGAGAATTTAAAGGATTATTATTTCTAAAATTAACCAGCAACAATAATTTTCCTAGATATTTTTTTAGATTAAGAAATGTATATGATATTAAACTTAGTTCATTAAATGTATAATATTATTAATAATTAAATAATGTCTTTAAACTACAGTTCGAGCAAACTAGGAGTGCGTTTGGCCTAATGAGCGTGTTATCCCTTCTACTACTCCTTAAACCTGTCTTGGCGGTACAACCAATTCCACAGAAAAATAGGTCCACAAATAACATTTAACTGAGGAAATGGACAGCGCTCACATTTTTATAACTTTACCTACTTGCTTACAACCTTTATATAAAAAAGTATTTAACATTTTAGAGAAAAATATGACAAATATCTATAAATAAGAAAGGTTTTGTTTCATAAAATTTATAAAATTTTATAACTTTACTGTGATGCAAAATTTTACTAAGTTTTTTTATAAATAAAAGTGATGACAACAATAATGTTCAAAGCGAGAAATTTTTGTATTTTAAGACAAAAAGAAAACTTTTTGCGAGACAGTTGTTAATAATTAGTGGAATTAACTTTTTTATTTGTAACAATTTTCTGTACGACCCTTTGTTTTTAGTCAGGAGAAAGGTTATTCCTGTAATGAATACATTTTGCGCTTGTATTGACATTCGTTTGGTGCGATCCTGGCTGTTCCGTAGGTCCAATACAATGACACCATAATACTATCTTTCTTTAATCATACTCTATTTAAAGTTTTAGGTTTTGTATTCTTTTAAAATTGTATTGTTAATCGCCAGGTTGGTAAAAGTTAGTAAATACACATAAGAAATTTTTGTGGGAAAAGTAAATAGGATGATGTAAGGGGAAGGGTATTTCAGGAAATACTTCCTGCCTTCCTGCTCTCTTTATTTGTCAATTCCAAGAACGCATTCTCCTCATAATTTTTAACACATGCGCAAAAGATTTGTCCACCCGTGTAGTTTTATTATTCTTAGTTCTTTTCCTAAAAAAAAACATTTTTTTGTAAATTGGACTTGACGTTTAGATTTTTGAAAGGTTCAAGTAAACTTGTTAACTTCTACCTTGAATATTTTTAAATATCAAATATTACCTTTTTTGTTTACTACTTATTTAGTAAATCTTTGGCTATTAAAACGTTATAACGATTTCGGCCTACACAAAATTAAAAATAAGTACCCATATACAAAATGTCACAAAAACCTTAATGCTCTATGAAGTATTGAAATCAATACATTAAAATAAATTTTAAAATGTTCTGTAACTTTTTTT